>WSTV01000039.1:0-50235 GCA_019632285.1 Tulasnella sp. 332 | reverse complement strand
ACCTGCTTCAAGAGGCCCTCGAGCTTTGAGAGATCCTTCAACCATTTGGTCTTGTCTCCACCCAACGTGTGAGTGATGAGTGCGGAAAGCTCCGGATTGCATTGATCGAGCCAGCGACGAGGTGTGATACCGTTCGTCACGTTCCCGAATCTGAGTAGGATGGGGAAAAATAAAAATAAAAATTCAGTTCAAAGGTCAACAAGGGGGGGTTCTATCTGTCAGGGGCTGACACAACGCACTTGCTGGGGCCAAAGAACTCGACGAAATCCTTCAAGATCGTGGTCTTGACTAACTCGGAGTGAAGCTCCGCGACACCGTTGACTTTGTGGGAGCCGATGACAGCGAGGAAGGCCATCCTGAAGAAGGGTATCAGTCTGGAGACCATCTTACGCTTTTAGCCTGGGTTCATCAAAATACGTACCGGATATACTGAGGGTAACCTTCTTGGACCAAGCTCATCCTTGCAAGACGGTCGCGATCCTCGGGCCATTTCTTCTGGACAGCTATGAGAAATGAGGATATTGTCAGAGTCAGGAGACGGTCGGATTCAGATGATTGACCGGACCTTGCAAGAATGTCCTGGATGATGAGAGGCTTCAGGTTAGCATTCAACTGGAAAAGGAGGGGAGGATCACGCGGAGTTTGTTGTGGCTTACAGGTTCTACAAAGGGTTGAACGAATTAGAATAAATCAAAGAAATGAGGATCTCCAGCAACGAAAAAAAAAAATCAAATCAGAGGTAACTCACCAAGTCGAAGATGATTTGAAGGTGTCTAGGCAAGAGGTGCTGGATCAAAGGTACTGGCCATTTCTCGAGAGCTTCGGGAAGGACAGTGTGGTTGGTGTAACAGAAGACCTTTTGAACGATGGCCCAAGCCTCGTCCCACGGGATATCCTCCTCGTCGACGAAGATACGCATCAACTCCGGGATGGACATTGTGGGATGAGTCTAATCATGAAGGGAAAAAGATATATAGTTCGGATCAGGTTCATGAATGGGACAGATGCAAAGAGCGAATGGGCCATGGGCCACTCACATCGTTCAATTGAATCGCGACATCTTTTCATAGAAAAACAGAAATCATGAGTCAATTTTTTTTTGGTTGTCCTTTTTTTTTTTCTTCTGGTAGATTCAACCACGCACATTCGTTGAACTTGCTGAAGGGCTCTCCAAGCTGCTTGAACCTCCTGACGACATCCGCCAAGCTCGCCGCGGTCCAGAAGTATTGCTGCTTGAGTCGCAGTTCCTTTCCGACCATATGGTTGTCCTGATTTTGAGGTTAAATCGATTTGGTTAGTTTGCGTCATTCGTAGTGCCTCGGAGGAGGATGAGGGCCAAACGTACATTGGGATAAAGGACACGGGTCAACGCTTCGGCGCTGTTGCTCGATTCGACCGCCTTCTCATAGTCACCGGCTATCAATAAGGCCAACCTTAGCGTAGGTTCACCATCGCGAAAGTCGTGAGCAATGACTTACCGTTGAATGAGTTGAGATCAAAGCCACGCTTCGGCTTTGCGTCTAGTAGACATCAAAGGTCAGATGAGAAGGCCAAGTCTGATTACGACAAGAAGGCAAAGCCACACACTTACCCCATAGCCTAAGGTTATTGGTATTTCGGGTGTATGATCCAGGGATCGGCACATCGTATGCAACGGCCACGACCTCTTGTCCACCACTCCAGACCTGAGAATCACTCACCAAGGTCAGGTAATCTACTCAAACAAAAGAAAAGGTGGGGTCGACTGACCGCCTTGCCGTGCTCCAACCTCTCGGCATGACCGTAGAACCTGACAGGATAATTGACGTCGGGGCGGTGGACCTCCCATGGGTTTGCGTGGTTCAACCATGGATCGGGAGCCTCAATCTGAGAACCGTCGGTGGATATCTGTTGCCAGAACATTCCGTAGTGGTAACGAAGACCATAACCCCTAGTTCAGGCAAAAGAAAAAAAAAAGGAGGGACCTTGAGCTTTTTTATCTCTGGGAACAGTGAATCACCTCACCAGAGGGGTAACTCGCATGTGGACGACGAGTCGATGTAGCAAGCTGCGAGCCGTCCGAGACCTACGGGAGGGAAGAAGTGAGGAAGGACACGGTGAGTCCGTGTGGGACGATCAAAACCTATCCCAGAAGCTACTGACCTCCATTGCCCAGTGCTGCGTCACGTTCACACTCAATCAGCTCTTCGAAGTCCTCAAAGCCCAGCTTGTTCGTAGCCTTTCTATACTGGTCCTTCAGTCCCAAGTTCAGGAGTGCCTGTGGGTGTACGACAGTTTCGAGAATGATCAGCGGGATTCTATAGCGTTGACCGTGGTGGACAAATAAAAAAAAACGCACGTTATCCAAAGTCCTTCCCATCAAGAACTCGAGGGAGAAGTAGTATGCTCGCTTGGGGGCTTTGCGAGTGTAGTGCATCTGAGTGTCGTTCCACTATTCACATTGTCCTCGATGAGTTTGGGCTTATGTTGTGTATAGAATAGATCGATACTTACGTTGACGATCAAGTCGTCCCGGACGGAATGGGCCATGGCGCGATACGTTCCTTCCTAAATCACAAACATCGACAGTTTTCGGAGATGAATCATGATGACACTCGAGATGAAGGCGAACCTCATCGATGTTATAAGGCTGTCGCGCGATGGTGGTCTGCACATGATGAACGATCGACTTCTCGATGGCTCCGAGATCTAATTTGGTTTTTTTTTTTTTTTGGATGGAGGTTGAGTTAAGGGTTACGGTACGATGTCAAAAAGTTAAGGGAAGGAACAGCCTCACGGGTTTCCACACCCCTTAGTCCCGCTTTCCAGACCTTCTCGTCACCCCTGGGCCACACCTAGGATCGGGAAGTGAACGATCAGGACTAACGATCCCTGAACGATGGATGACAAGGGGAGATGGCAAAAGTTAGATTAAAAAAAAGAAGGACACACCTCTTTACCATCCTCAGTCTTCTCCGGCAGATAACCTGGTCAAAGGAAAAAGTAATTTGGCAAAAAAAATAATTTAAAATCAGTGAGTGCAACGACTTCTGGGATGATCGACAAGATCGACAAAGCTTGAGAGCGATGATGTCTCACCTGTGGCGGTACGTTGATGACGTCTCGGTTGCTTTGGAGGTTCGGGTTGACCGATGGTCTTTGGATCGACCGGGGTGTGCGGGTGCTTGAGCGAAAAGATTTTACTCATCGCCCTCAAGGCTTTTGTTTTGTTTTTTGTTTTTGTTTTGTGGGAAGGGAAGTGATGAAGGGGGGAAGGGATGGATCCTCAAAATCAAAATACGATGATAACCCAAAGCCCCTTTTTGTATGGCGACAGATCACTCCCACGAGACGCGACGAGCGATGCCATCGATTGATTTCGGGTAGCCTGGGAGGGGTAGACTACGGTCAGTCGGTCCGCCCTGGGCCCTTCTCAACCAACCGGGTGAACTGGGTGCTCGAGCGGGATAATCCACCTCACGTCACTCAAGCTTGGATTGCCAAATGGGATTATATCTACCGCCGACTCTGGGACTAACAAACCCAGTGCTCTGGTTTGGGGGCCCGCAGCCGCTCTCATGAGAAAAAAGGAACGCATAATTCTATGGCAATTATATTACAATGGGCCGAAGCTACTATAAATCGCCTTGGCCCAGTGAGCGGAGTACAATAACGCGAGGATGGAAGCGGGAACAAGCCGATGATCGTGGGGTAAAATACAAGGGGGTTAGAAGACAGGACCAGGACCAGGATGAAAAAAAATGTGGGATATGGGGAGAATTGAACCGAAGTGGGCAGAATGAGACCAAAATGAGCATGACATGACTTGGATCAAAACAGAGTTGGGAAGGGGGAGGGGGGAGGTGGCGTAACGCGGGATGAATGAGAAATACACAAGACATGACAAGATCAGAAGGGGACCAAACCAGAAGGGCGAGGTATGAAAATACAAAACGTGCAGCGAAATGATTAGAAAAGCTGATGAACGAATCGGGAAGGGATCGAATGAGCATCAAAAGGAAGCGAAAGGATGAAGGAGGAAGAAAAAAGGCGCTGTCCAACTCACAAAAACGAGACCGTGTGAGCGCGCCAACGTATATGCCCGATATATGATCCGGCATCATGATCGATCCGTTAAAAAGGGGGAGCCGACTTCCACTTCGGCAGCAGGCGGAGACCAATCCAACTTGCTTCCCCTCTAACCCCTCCTCTCCGCCTTCCTTCTTCCTCTGCTGGGTACCAACCCAGCCCGAGGATGATTAACAGGTTCAACTTCAACCCCCACGATTGGGACATCCCTTCTCGAAATGGCGCTTCTTCGAGTCCAACCTCGAGAAGCCAAGGCCACATCCAGAACACTGATACCGCTTACTCCACCCACCGGCAAACTCCACGAGCGCCTTCGTCAACTCGTCGTTCAACGGCGTATCCGCATCCGTATCGTCCTCGTGGTCGTCCAAGTGTTGGAGCGCCTTTCGAGCCATCTCTTTGACTCGCACATCCCATGTCCCCATCCCATTGGATTGGATACCAATCTGCATGAGGAAACGGTATGTGCGAGGGTAGACGATGATGAAGTCTGAGGAGGAGGCGGCGCTGATGAGGGCGTAGGCTTCTTCGCGGCCGTGAGCGTCCTCTTGATGACGACGCGCCTCGTAGGCGGTTGAGAAGACCAAGGGGCAACCGTGCATACACGCGTTGTTGCGTACAAGGTTGGGTTGGAGGTGGCGACTTCGCTGATGAGCTCTGGTCGTCGTGTTGGTCGTCGTTGCGGTCAGGCGGGAGTTTACGGTTGATGGTGTTGGGTGAATGGAGGCGATAGGGGATTGACGTATACGTTTCGAGGGGCGTTGTTGTCGAAGACGACGAGTCTCCTCGTACTCGCCATCGGAATCACCCTCGGCGTCAGAGGCGCTCTCAAACTTTCGTCGACGGCGCTCAGCAGGAGCAGGAGTAGCGGCGATGGGCGATGGCTGCTCCTCTGGATATGACCGCTTGAGACTCTGTGCAACCGGCGACGATCTCGTCCGTTTCGTCATTCCGGCGACAAATGACTCGACAATATCATCCCCACACGTCGTCGGAGCTTGATTCTCATCATCGGCTGCCGCCACGACCGCTCCCACACTCATCCCGAGATCCATCAGGTCCTCCACGTCATCTTCTGCCACCGACGTCATCACCATCGCATCAGGATCGAACCCGAAATCGAAGGTGGCAGTAGGGAGCATCAGGTCCTTGGGCGATACAGTAGGTCCTGATGGATGAAGCGGGCGACGAAGTGCGATGCTTGCGACCATTGGTGGGGCGATGATCACAGGGGCGAGGTCTACCCGTGTCGATGTCCACGATGGTCGCTGGAATGGATCGATGGGTTGCGCAGGCTTGTGAAGATGTAAGGACGGCTTACGGAGAAGCGGCTGCGGCTGCTGCTGTGATTGTGGCTGCGGGGGAGGTGCGATGACGTCATGTGTGATGGTCGTGGTTGTCGTCGTCTGAGGGGGGATTGGACTAGATGAATAGAGGGGGATAGGAGTAGGTATCGATGCCGTTGTTATAGGATTAGTGGTGGAGGATGGGAAGAGCGGGGAGAAGGAGTCGTTGGTAGAACACGGGAAGAGGGCAGCGTTCCTGATATTCTGGCTGAGCTGCATCGTAAAGTCCTTGAATCGATCCCGAGAGGCTTGCACAATATGGCTATCGTACGAAGACGGGATGAATGCAGAATTGACGCTGGCCATATCATGTGGCCAAGCGACCGCAGTCGTCGCCGCCAAGGCCGAGGGGTAATATCTCGATTTGACCACAGCATCCTCTTCATCGCTATCCCCACCAGCCATATCCCAATCGCCTACTTCGGTACCCGGACTCGTCTTATAAAGCGTTCTGGGGGTGTCGTTCCACGCCGTACTCGGGGTGGCATCACTGCCTTCTGTGAGGGTGGCTGTGTAAGCGCCCACCATGGGCTGATAGGGGTTGGAGTTCCAGTTCACTGCTGGGGTGGTGTCTTGGTAAAGAGTCGAACTGGTCATCAAAAGATCCAATAACGTTTGGTGAGCATACTCGTTCTCCATCGTTGTGATTGGAGTCATGGGGGAAACTGACTGGGTGTTGTTGTGTACGTTGTCAGGCGAAAAGGCCGAAGATGGTACTACACTTCCGACAGGGATGAATTCTTGATCGTAGCGCAACTGTGGGTCTAGGAATTGATTCTGTTGCGTTGGATACTGTACGGTATCGCTGAGCATACGGTTTGGGGTTGGTAGAGGGGAGAGAGAGAGAGAGAAAAGTTGAAGGGGAGAAATCAGAAACGGCTGTTTGACGCGCGTGCTTTATATATAGTGGCGGGGTTTAAATACGTGTGGAGTCATCGCGGGCCCGGCGCAGACTCATTCCGTTGCCATACCTCGTGTCTTCCCTTTTGGCTCTATCATATCTAGAAGCACCCTTGAGCCGCCCGGCCCTTCCGACAACAATGTGGAGGTCCATTAGAGACTCCTCCTCCTCTCTCACAAATACTCATACTTTCTGGACGGATAGCGAATCTTGGCCGAAAGGCGCTGACGTACCCCCCCCCTTTCACTAGCTTTGTGATCTAGTTTACGTAAATGGGCGCTTCAAATCGGAAGGGGTCGGCCGTCTTCTTCGGGAAGGATTGACGACCACAGAGAGAGAGAGAGTCTTTTTTGCGTCTGCACCTCGTGTGACTCACGCGTATCCATCGATAGAGCTTGGACGACGTTTGAGCATTCAAATTGAAAAGGACGCTCTTGTGCGTTCTTCCAGCGTGCATCATGGCCTGGAGCATGCCTTCCTCTTCCAGAAGACACTCTGGAACTGTTGCTCAGCTTCTGTCTTTCCATCAGTTCCTCCTTACTAAGCTGAGCCACATTGCAGTGTGGCTGTACAAGGCGATGTTTGGTCCGTGTTTCTAACCAGTGCAAATAAACCCACGTCTGATGGTTTTCAATGGAAAAACAAAATCGTTCCTTGATCTTCTTCTTCTCAACCTTCCAATAAATTGCGCAGCACCGCCAAGTTTAAAAAAAAAAATACAGCTGCAGATAAGGGCGGGTCACCGCGTGCGTGGATTATTTAAAAGAAAAGGGAAAAAAAAATTAATTCGCGCAGCGTGACCCGGTGCGGCCGCACACGACCGTCTACGCGTGTGCCTTTTTCGTCAGCTTCGTCCCGATCGGTTACGTCCTCCGAACGGCCTTGCGAACGTGGAAGGGAGCATCACGATTCTTGGCTACAGCTACACTGCTTTGAATCCATGCCCGACCATCACCTGAAAACCGTGGCCGGCTGTGCACTCGCCCTCTTTCGCGCTCAGTGACCGACCGCAATGACGTAGGGGGTTCTCACCGAGCTCAGTTCGGTCAGCTGCCGTGCGCTTCAATGACCACGCACATGTGCTGAGGTACATAGCGGGAAGGGAAAGAAGAAAAAGAAAGAAAGAAAGAAAGAAAGAAAAAGCCTGTATACTTTGGGGGGGGTTGAACTTACGCGAACATAGCCGCCCCCGGTTCGGGTCCAAAAGATAGTTGGAAAGTAGATATACACAATTCTCATTCTTTTTAGATCTTCTACGAACACAAGATGCGAATATCAGGTTGACCCAGGATCTAGCTCTCTGACGCCAAGCTTCTCAAGGCCTCTGTAACACCAGTCTTCTCAATGCTCCACTTGGCATCACTGGTCCTCGTGCTGGTAGAGATGGTATACGATCCGGGGATCGCATTCACACGTCCAAGCAACTTCTCATCGTTACCGACGGCCACGACAAAGTCGTAAGGGATGGGCGTACTGAGATCTTGAGGTATGTCGACGGCGTTCAGGCGGTTAGCGTTCCTGGGAAGAACGAGGAAGCTCCGAGTGGCGGGCACGATACGCAGGCCTGTACAGGTCAACCAAAAAACAAAAAAGAGGGCACCAAAAAAAAAAGAAGAAAAAAAAGTCAGATCATGTGCTTTAATTTGGGAAGGGAGGGAGGGCCTTTTCTATAAACGTACCGAACTTCTCTCCAAGACTAACGGAGAAAAAAGGTGAATGAAAGAATGAAGAACAAGGGCAGTTTAGTGAAACAGTGTCCACTGCTTTCCATGCCATGTTTTTTTTTTCTCTTTCTCCTCACCTGTCCCATATGTGATTCTGCGCCTCCGCGGCCTGCCGACGCGCCCAAGGAAGCTCGGTGTCGTCGGCGTTGCCTGGCCAGTATCGCCAGCGTATCGAAGCTCCTCTTTCTTCAATGAAAGATCCAGGCGTTCTCTCTGCAAACTGTCCATTAAGAAGAAGAAGAAGGAGAATCAAAAGGAATTCCGCATCAGTCATGTGGGAAAAGGCAAAAAATCGATGGTCCACCCTATGAAAGAATGGGGGACTGTTTGTACATACGTAGTTCAAGATCTCTACACATGGCTGTTTCCATGCTGGATCGACGTCTGGTACGAGGTTGATCCACTCCGGCTGTTCGTCAGAGGAAGAGGGTTTATTCTTGATAAAGCAACCCTCTTCGGCGCTACCAAAGTACACTCAGCAAAGGCCGACACAAGAAAGGCTAGACTTGTATTGAGATGCGACAACTCACATGAGTCCCACATTCGGCAAGGCCGCTGCGACCTTATCGAGCGCACCCTTGACAGGTAGGCCGCTCAACAGATAAATCACATTCTTCTCGTCCGCAGAGAGCTCCTTCAAGACGCGCACGACCTCTTCGGGCAACTGGAAACCATTGTCGCGCATGTGTTTCGGATCCTGAATGACGAGCGTGTTCTCGATGGCCAACAAGAACAATCGATGGGTGGCGGCCTTATATGCCGGCTTCAGGTCCAAGGCGACGTTCAATCGGGGGATGGAGTGGAAAGGTTTCTGCGTGCGGTCGTCGTGAGCCCGTTTCGTGCGCGTGAGGAAGGTGGTGATGAAGGATTGGGCCGTTTGCGTTATGACGTGCTTGTGGAGGTCCTGTACATCCACAGGAAGATAAATAAATAAATAAAGAAGCAATACGGAACGATCCGTCTGATGGGACGTCGGGAGCTATGGGAAGAAGGGATGCTAACCTCCCATCTTGTTGTAGCTTCTTTATCACTGATCGTAAGCGCGTCCTTGATCGCTTGTGAGGTCATGTTCGCATCGTACGGGTTGACCACAAAGCAGGACCTAAAGCCAGAGAACGAGTAACTGCCCGTGAACTACATCATCCAAAGAATCCCAATCAGAACGATCTTTTTTTTTTAAAAAAATTTGAACTCGGAGCGGATGCGCCCAGTAACTCACCTCACTCAAGATCAACGGTCTCTTCCTCTCCTCCTGACACTCGATGAACTCGTGTGTGCGCAGGGCCATGCCCTCCCTCAAGCTGGTCACCAAGAAGGCGTCCGCAACCGTGAGTAAGGCGAGGTACTGGCTGAAGTTCAGATCGGTCGTATGTAGGAGGACGACAGGCGTCCAAGCGAACGTGGAGAAGCGAGAGTTGATTCGGGAGATGGTGTGCGAGAGCGAGTGGGACGTGATGGCCTCATTTTCGGATGTCGTGGAGAGTGCGACTTGGATGAGAACCACCTGGGTTGATATTATTTTTGTTTTGTTTGTGTGCATTGGATCATCAAGGTAAGTATTTTTAACTGTAATTGAAGGGAAGGGGTTGGGGAACAACGCAAAACGCACCTTGCCGTGGAACTCCGGGTTCTTCTCCAAGAACACTTCAAAAGCCAAAACCTTCTGACGCACACCCTAATGATAAATAGCATGTATCGCATTAGATTTCATGTGGCAAGGACCTTTTCATGCAGGAGGGGCGTTGGGAACCTCACCTGAACCTCATCCAACTTGTCACGACCCACGATCAGCTTCATTCCGTTGTAACGTTGGCGCAGATTCGCCGCCCACTCTGCAACTTCCGGGTCTCGTCTTGAGTGAAAGAAGAAAAAAAAAAGGAAGAAGTGATCGTCAATTGCAATCCTTTCCAAAACTTTTCGCAGCATATAAGATAATCACCGCTTCATCTCCAAGGAGGCCAGGTCGATCCCCATAGGTAGTGCCTCGACATTGACGAAATGATTCTCCATCTGTATCCCATTGGGGAGGGCTTCGAGGCTGAGGATGCGATGAACGGTCTGACGGAAGTGACGCATATGGTTATGCGTCTGGAACGCGATGAGATCTGCGCCCATCATACCGCGAAGGAGGTGTTGTCGCGCTGCGAGGCATCGGAACTAAAAATATCCCAGTCCATGATCAGGTTTCATGGTCCAGGAAGAGAAGAGAATTTGTTGCCGTACGATCTCGGAAGATGGGAAGGTGACGTGTAAGAAGAAGCCGATGGTGGCCTTGGGAATCTTGTCCCTGATCAGTTGGGGCAAAAGCATCAGGTGATAATCGTTGACCATGACTGTCAAGGATTATTGACAGAGATAAGCGAGAGCCAAGGAAATGTGATCGGTGGTACAAGCATAGAACTGACTAATGTCACCCTCCTGATAGTTCGCGATGATGGCATCTGCAAACTTCCTATTTACGGCAGCGTACTGCTCGAAGGACTTGCTGTCATACAGGTTGGCGCGGGTCTTGGGTGCGTCGGGGACGGCGTAATGCAAAGTCGGCCACAAGACCTAAATGGGGGAGGACGTAAATGTGTCAACCATCATCTTTCATTCGATTTTAGCCTCCAACTTACCTGATGACAATATACATCGTAGCACCCACCAAACTCGGAATCGGTGATCCAAACGGGGATGCTGTCATGTTCTGAGTGGTACTTGAGCTCCAAGTCCACACGAAGGTCTTCAGAGAAGTCGTCCGTGGGGGAATCGATGATTCCGACCCAAAGCTTTTTCTTCACGACGTCGCTGACGGAATTGAGGGCGTTGAACAGACCCGTGTTTCCGTGCGAAGAGGCCTCGATCTGCCAGGGTGTGTATTGGGGAGACTCGAAAAAGCCAACCCGTGGGGATGGTCTGACCACGGAGCTCGAGCGACGTAGGCCAGAGGAGCGAGAGGCGCTGCGAGAGAGACGCCTTGAGGGCTTTCGGGTTAAGGTTTGCGCCGGACGAGAGGTTTGTGGTGCGCTCGCTTCGGGCTGTTGGACACGAGACATCTGCGCAGGAGCTACTGCGTTGATGCTCGGGAGACGAGACGGCAAAGGTCGGATGGAGGCCGTGCCCATTTGAGGGCCGAGTCTGGGCGAGGTGAAGGGCGAGAAAGGGTTCGCCTTCTCTTTCGCCGGTGCTGCGATAGGACTACCTGGTGTGCTCTTGGCCTTGGAGGAAGGGATGGATTAGGCCACACACACACACGTATGTAGAGCGGGTCTAAACACGAAAGCTTACCTTGGTGAGATCGTCCACGATCGAGAAACCCGTGCTGCCTGAGCGCAACTTAGCGACAGCCGCTGAGACGGGGGCTACCACGGGTGAAGCAAGGGAGCTCGGCTCTTCAGTGACTGTGACCTCAGGTGCAGGTGCAGACACGTCGTCATCATAGTATACGGTTCCCTTGGGCAAGAACAAGCTCGCGACGACGATGCGGTTGTCCTTCAAAGAGGGCATGTTGGATGCTGGTGTCGATTTTGAGGTCGTGCGCGGCTAGATGCTGGCTCGTCTGGCTGAGGCGAGGGTGATTTTGATAGTAGAGGATTGTGCATTCGGGTTTATCTGATCGGATGAATGACGCGGGGGGTGCGGGGTTGGCCGAGGCTTAGGTTCCCCTCCTTTTCTCACCCGTCGCGAATGCGGAGGACGGGGCGAAACATCCCCATAGTCTTGATTTTTAGCCCGAGTTTATTCTAGCGGGGCGACGGTTTTCGGAAAACCATCGATGTTCATTGATCCGATATTGATTCCCGAGCTTATACCCTCACGATGTCCCTACACTTCGCCCCATACTCACGAACGTGCCCAATGACCACTAGTATGATTTATATACGTAACAATACTTTAATCAACTTTGCAGGCTCGGCGTTTCATCTCCGATTCGGATTGAAGAAAGGATTCGGTAAGCTGAACAAGTAAATCCGTCAGTGTAACCGGTACCCAGAGCGAGACGTGACGAGCCGGCATTCAGTCATACCAACAGTTGGTTACTTAGTCGTTCTAGCCGCAGCCAATGAGGCGGTTTCTTCGTTCGTGAAGAGAAAGGCTCAGCTCGGCTTTTGACGTCCCAATCATTCAAACATGCATCGTGTTGCGAATGATAAACGTCATCCATTATACAAAATTAAGTCCTGATGCCAGTGCACGGTCATACAGAAACGCTGAAGAGTCGTAAGTACTATAAGATCAATGTGATTGAGGATGTATCATGAATGTTTCATAGACAGCTCCCTACAACAAAGACCTGCGTCAACAGAATCCACAGTACCACGAACCAGAACAGAGAGAGAAATGTCGTTTACTTGAAGGACTGTTCGATACACATCTTGATCGCTTCATAGCTGACAACGAGACAACTTTGCTCATCTCTCGACACCAGCATGATCTGCTCTGCACTCCCAGCGTCCAGCTTCCGGTCGTGCCGTGAGCACTGGGGATTGATCTCACGGGGACACTCACATCAACTCACCTTGTTCAGGCAGCTGAGTACGTGCGTCATGTGGAGGACCGGCTTGCCATCCTGATCCACTTGATGGAATAGGTAATCTCTGAACAACTTGATGATATATCGATCACCTGTCTCGGACCACCGGGGGTCGTGATTGAACCTAAATGGCGGTCCACTTCATTAGATCTGTAACCTAGGGGCCGTCTCATGGATGCAACTTACTGCGGCCTCTCGTTGATGAATCCTAATTTGGACATTAGGCGCACTATTCTCGCATTTTCAAGCTCCCCCATAAGCTCATGTTCCAAATCATCCGTGTATCTGCAATATAATAGAAAGGGGGATGATGGTTTTGTCCAACAGGCTCACTATCGAACTCTTCAAACAGCGACAAGCGACGTACGCGTGGACTGCGTTCATCTCAGCCAGCAAGATCTTCGAGCCCAGTTTCGAGAACAGTTCATCGATGGTCTAAGAGACTCGTATAAGCTGACCATAATGTTTATAGGTACTTCAGTGCTTTGCTCGCCTTTTTCGGGCTCGCCTTGGACAGTAAGAACACGATGACAGCGCAGACGTCTTGCGAGTAAATCCGTGCGATGGTCTCCATGGCTTTCGCAAGGTTGTTCGACGCGTTGGAGTTTGAGCAGCATATCGACAGAAGGAGCTTTCCAAACATGAGAAGGTCTTCTTGCTGTAGATGATGGTAAAGCTTAATCAATACGGTTCAAAGGTATAGGAGGTAATAACGAGGCGTCCAGTATCGAAGGGCGAATCGAAAACGTACCTGAAGGAACTCCACGCTAAGTGCAGGATTGTAGACGACGACATCCATGACACCACAACAGTCGACTTTAAGCCTGACCAAATAGAAGAGACGCGTAACAGGATCCAAGGTCAAGAGCGAAGGACTGCCGAAGCATGAACACGAGCAGATTTCCAAATATACCTATTCTTCCCGGTGACCATGATGGTCTTAAGATCCAAGGATCGTATAGCCTTGCCTCGCTCATGGACGGCCTTGATCGCACTTCCGAGCTGAACGACGTAGGACCAGATCACCTGCTCAGACAACGGCGTCACAAAAGGATCGGAACCATTGTCTCGGTCTCCATTCTTGGCGCCACCATGATGCTTGCTCCTGGACTGGCTGATCTGGACGCCGGTAGTGGGACTCCTTGCCCGGGTCCCAGCGGATGCGAGTTGCGTCTGATATAGGGACTGTGCCCTCGGATGGTACTCAAAGACAAATATTAGAGCTGAATGTTCCATTTGTCAGCAAAGGCGCAACGAGTATCGAAGGCCCCTCGATAGCACGGTGCAATGGACATACACGAGTCCCCAAAATCTCTTGTTGTGAATGCCTCCTTGACGGTGACGAGATTTGGATGAAGGATCCGGGTCCACTGATCAACTGTGCTCAGGGTGGCCTCGAAGTTGAGCCTAAAACCTGCGATAATTTTCCGAGAGTTTGTGTTAAGAGACTTGTTTCCAAGCTTCTGTAAGGTACATGAGAAGTCCTACCTTCGATCCTCCTGAGGACATAAACGTTCCCGTCGTTCTTGTTCACTGCCTTGTAGACGACGCTCCCATATGATCCCACTGTAGAGCGAGCGGTTTGATCACCTGGCGTTTTCAACAGTGACAGTGAGTGGTAGTTGTGAACTTCGACCGGTAACCCCGTCTCTGAAGATGACTGAGATGACCACAAGTCTTCGGCTCTCAGTTGGAGCTCCTGCCGTAGTGCATCTGATATGAACAGCTGGCTAGATGTTGTCGAACTGCTTGACGGTTTGGGCTGCTGATTATATAGGTGATAGTCGAGCTGTCCATAGCATGCAGGATCAGTTGAGAGTCCAAGAACGTGATTACTGGGGTCAAAGGATCTCACAGGTTGGGACGAGAAGGCGGCCATGGAGTACGGCTCATGTCCGGACATCATCTGCATGTGGGAGCCATACATATCGCTCCCGTGCGCAAGGGCAGTCGTGTAATCCATTGCTGACGGATCAGTCTGGTCGTAAGAGCGGAATAAGTCCCCATTCGTAGGAGGCGCGTTCTCCACACTCTCGACCAAGTCATTATCAACTCGATTTGCGCTCGCTGGAGGATACAAGGGGGCCCTAGAGTATGAGGAACAAATTATGATTTTAATCGTCATGGCAGGTGTGAAGCTGATATGTGGCGTTCTAACAGATCATTTATTGGCACTTCCGTTGAAGGAGCAGTTGCGGTGACCGGTACGATACCCTTTGGTACGAAAACGGGCGCGTTAACGTTTACAACAGCCGGCGAGGTCGTTCCAGGGAGTGAAGGTTGTCTGGAAACCACTTCTGATGCCTGTTCTCTCTACGTCGCACAGTACGTCAGGGGTTAGGAGGATTATCAACAAGGTAAATAAACCGAGGGCTGACCGGAGGGTGATAAAAGGCACAAGTGGTTCCCTCGTTCTTACATGATCTGTGTACAGTCCGTGGTTGATGGAGATTGTAGGATGTGTCAGACCAAATACCATATCGAGAGGGGGGGATTGAATGAGTCTTCTGAAACCCCAGAGTCCAAATCTGGAAAGAGCGGTTTCACCCATAGATGACCACGTTTCTACATTGTATTCGGGAAGCTGCATCGCCGGCTGTGCCACACAGATGAGTTTAGCCGCCTGGTGGAGGAGGTCGAAACATGGAACCCACCTTTTCTTGGTGAGGGATTGGTATCCCTGGAGCCCGTTGCCGGAGATTGCGTATCATTCGGGGCAACGATGGGAATAGCTCGCGATGATGTAGGCGTAGAGGTCATGGGGGACGAGGGCAAGCGTTAGGCGAGTGTCTTTTGTTGACATGTCCGCTTTAAGTCCGTTTCCTCGTGATCTCGTCTGTGCCATGTCTGCCCTCTCGCTTCAGGCAGAGCCGTCGCTAAGTTGGACCAGATGGAGACCAGATGGACGATCCTTGCGGTACAAAGATGACGCTGCATTTTAGTATCATGCGACGTCTACTACTACTCTCTCTCTCTCTCCTCTCCTCTCGACTCTTCACGCCCTCATCTTGATTCGGCATGGCAGGTGGTGGTGTTCCAATGGGTCCCGGCATCGGTGGTGACGGTACAAAAATCCCACCTTCTTACTGCTCCCAAAACACTCATTCTATATCTGCACTTTACAGGGACACCCAAAAACAAATGGGCGGGCATCTTCATGACTGCTTTTGCCGCTTTTGGTGGCATTCTCTATGGGTAAACGGACCCTTTCGCTATGGGGTGTATATGATACTCAATATTTGGCCTTCTTGGAATAGTTACGACACAGGAGTTATTGGTGGAGTCAAAGTTATGGGAGATTGGTTGAAGACCTTCGGGAAAGAAGGACCCAAGGGCTACGCCATCTCCACTGGCACCGAATCCCTCGTCGTTTCAATCCTTTCGGCTGGTACATTCGTCGGGGCTCTTCTAGCGGTGAATTTGAACGCATTGATCCCTTTACTACCCTCAGTACAACTGACGTGATGCACAGGCTCCAATTGGAGATCGGATAGGAAGAAAGTGGGGCATTATCTCCGGCACGTTGGTCTTTTGTATCGGCGTGGCGCTGCAGATGGCTGCACTCGCAGTTCCGTTGTTCGTCGTTGGCAGAATCTTCGCAGGGATCGGTGTTGGGATCATATCTTGCCTCGTCCCCATGTACCAATCTGAGTGGTAAGTTAACAAAACACCCCAAAATATGTCGTCGAGAAGCTTTCCTCCAACCACTGTACTAAAACTTGGTCATTTTGAACAAGTTCCCCGAAATGGATCCGAGGTGCGGTCGTCTCCTGTTATCAGTGGGCTATTACCATTGGCCTTCTCCTCGCGTCTATCGTCAACGAAGGGACCGCGAAACGACCCAACCACAGTTCATGGCGTATCCCCATCGGCATCCAATTCGTCTGGGCCGCCGTCCTCATATTTGGCATGTTCCTCCTCCCGGAATCCCCGAGATGGTTGATCGCACGCGGAAGGGATCAAGAGGCCGGTGTGAATCTCGGTCGGCTCATCGGCATGGCACCTGAGGATCCTGAGATTGATGTGCAGCTCAACGAGATCAGGGCGAACCTGCGTGCAGAGGAAGCTATCGGGAACGGAGGATACATCGATTGCTTCAGGGGAACCCATAATAAGATCCGATTCCGCGTCTTGACTGGGATCTTCCTTCAAGGGTGAGCGAAACTCCTTGAAACACACCTGCCGAGGGCGATGTACTAAATGCTCTGCTATTTAAAACAGGTGGCAACAACTCACCGGAATCAACTTTATCTTCTATTACGGCACGACATTCTTCCAGCGTTCGGGCATATCCAACTCGTTCCTCATCTCCATCGCCACCAACGTGGTTAATGTGGGGATGACCATCCCCGGGATCTATCTCGTCGATAAGGCGGGTAGACGATCTCTACTCCTCTGGGGCGCGGCGGGGATGCTTATCTGCGAGTACGTCGTGGCCGTGGTGGGTGTGACCGTCAAAGACACGGATATGGCTGGACAAAAGGTCCTCATCGCCTTCGTATGTATCTATATCGGTTTCTTCGCGAGTACGTGGGGTCCCGTGTCATGGGTCGTCACATCAGAGATCTTCCCACTCAATGTGAGAGCCAAGGCAATGTCTATGGCCACGGCCTCCAACTGGCTGTTCAACTTTGCGATCGGTTACGCAAGTAAGTTCTATCTCTGTAATCACTGTTGGCCCATAACGATATTTATCTGACTGGACTTCCACACTCACTTTCACTAGCTCCATACCTAGTCAACTCTGGAAGAGGCAACCTCAACCTCGGCGTGAAGGTCTTCTTCATCTGGGGCTCCACCTGTGCAGGATGTCTCATCTTCACATATTTCTGCATCCCCGAGACGAAGGGCCTCTCGCTCGAGGCCATCGATGTGCTGTACCAGAACACAACCCCTATCCATTCCGTCGCTTACGGCCGAAGACTCAAGGCTGAACAACAAGAGATGCACTCACAGGAGTATCTGACGGAGAAGGCGACCACCGCGGGTCATGGCAAAGATAAAGTGGCTGGGTCTACGGAATATGTGGAGAACGCGTGAAAATGGGTCGCGGTGCTCCTTCCTTTTCTTACTTGAGATGTATAATTCACACGTCGCCATCATAGATAGATCCCCTTACTTTGTGATGTTTCCAATTTGGTCCCCGTTGTCGCCTTTCGAACTGCCTAACTCTCAACCTCAGTAATCATGTCATGTCCTAGAAATGTTATCTCTCAAAAACCGCGCTGAAGGGAATCGTATGCCTAATGGTTGGATTACATAAAGTACTGTGGTACACCAGTGATCCCTCCCTATGCACAAAGGACTAAGCCGCCAGATAAGATGAGTGTGATAGAAGCGACTTACACTGCGCTTCCCTGGATCCCGTCGATCGTGTTCGTTCTCTGGCGCAGCGTTGAACACCGTAAACTTCCTCGACCCGTCGTCGCCGAGGTTGAGGATGCTCGCCAGGTTGCCGCAACGATAGCAGTAATTTGGTGCGGACCAGACCGTGACCAGCCGTTCGTCGAACATGTACTTGTAACCCTCTTGCACCAACTGATGTGCTCGAGCGATGAGCGTCAGTCCATTTACGCGGTTGAACTGTATAGATCGAAGCAAGAATAGACCTTGGTCAAAGACTACTGATGCTCGAGCCGCATGAAAGTTTCGAATGAGTATTGACCTCGCCTGTGACGGCTGCACCGAATAGCCAGCCCGCTCCTCGAGGACTGACTGCCCAGTTTTCGACGTCGTCTGGATCGGACCACATGAGGTCTGATTATGGTAACAAAAAAAATCGGTTTTCCCGCTCGGTGAATGTACCAAAGATGAAAGGGAGATGGTGGGTACGCACCGCAGAAGGCACCTTCATGGGGAACTTCTTGTGCTCGAGATATCACTCGGATCTGATCCAATGTTCGGACATCTGGCGAGAGGCCGCCATGGACGCAGAGCGTCTGACCGTCAACGATCTAATGGATAACAAAATGAGATGAGCCTGGGATAAGGTAGTTGGATCATATGGATCATGGTTTGAGATTCTTACAGCGGCGAGGTTCAAGTAATCGAAGACGCTACAGCAGGCTTTCCAGACTGCTGCGCTGCCGTACTTTTGATGACACTCATCTGTCATAGATAGCCTTCGTTTAGTGAGTAAAACCGGTTTGGTGTATGTTCGAGCGAACCCACCGTAGAAGCCATATACCTGGGTGATCTGCCTGCTTTCGTGATTCCCTCTGAGCAAGGTGACCCGATCAGGGTATCTATCGCGAGGGCCCATAATCAGCTCTCCGAAGTTGCGCAGAGCACAGATTAAAGTTCCACCTTGCTTTCAAAGCTAAGAGAAGAGACACAGTCTCCAAACTATAGTACCCTCGATCCACAAAATCTCCCTAGATAGCAGGGGCGGCCAAGTGCGTTCAAGGGTGATGCGATGGTCGCAAAGAAATAAGCACGCATTTACCATAAAGATATAACTTGTCTCTGGTACAGATCCTCCCTGTCTCAAGAGCTCCAGGAGGTCCCAGAACTGGCCATGGATGTCGCCGCAGACTGTGACCGGACTGGAGACTGGTTGAACATTGGACTCCTCCATGAGAATGTTCCGGACGATGTCGCACAGCTGGAACATATCTGCCTCTGGAAGGAATTGACATGCGAGTAGTTGCTCAACCCATTTGTTCCCGGGCATGATTGACGGAGTGTGGATTTAAGCGGCGGAGGTTCAAGCGAGAGAAGATAAACTAAACACAAGCACACACGCGGGACGTTTCCGTGTTTACGTTATCTTACCGCAATCTACCTTCGCTTCACACCATCCACGGGACCGGTGTTTGACAAGTTGCCCATTGGCAAGATGCTGAGGTCTTTCAAAGACTGTGGGGAGTTGGCCTATGTAATATATCCTCACAGGTGATATCATAAGGCATGGGACATTATTTCACGCTGTCATCAAAGCCGTGAATATCCCAGTTTTCCGCCAGACGATCATTCACGTGGGGTCAAAGTCGAATTGTATAAAACCTGGGAGATCATATAACGCCCCCGCCTCCACACCCTTAGTGTAATCTGAAATCTGAAATCAACCACCAATCTCTCCCATCACCTCTCACCTCCTCTCACCCTATAACCACATACTCGCGAAACTAATTCACATATAAATGACCGTCAAAGTTGGTATCAACGGGTACGTATCGCGCGTAGAGATCGTCGATGTTGAGAAGGAAGTTAATCCTCCGTGGATCTGCCTTTCAATCGCGATAGATTTGGTGAGTTGGACGTCGCTTGGGTTAGTCAAAATTCCATACATAGAAACTAACTCGCGACTGCTGTTAGGTCGTATCGGCCGTATCGTCCTCAGGAATGCCCTCGCCAACGAACATGTCAAAGTGAACGCGATCAATGAGTGAGCCTTCCCTTGTATGACCCTTCTCGGCACTGTCTCACGAATCCATTGTACCATTGTCTCGGATAGCCCGTTCATTGACCTTGCATACATGGTGAGATCATTTCCAAGCCAATCAGATATGACTGTGGTATCGAATGACTTGGGCTAATATCTCCGACTCATTTTCATTAAACTAGGTCTATATGTTCAAGTACGACTCGACCCATGGAAGGTTCAAGGGAACCGTGGAAGCCAAGGATGGCAAGCTCGTCGTGAACGGTCACCACATCCATGTTTTCCAGGAGAGGGACCCCGCAACCATCAAGTGGGCAGAAGCTGATGCCGAGTACATCGTCGAGTCCACCGTGAGTCGGGATAGATCCTACTTGGGTGCAGTGACCATAATAGATCGCTAACGGACTTGAGTTGTTGTCCGCTTTAGGGTGTGTTCACCACCAAGGAGAAGGCATCAGCGCACTTGAAGGGCGGCGCAAAGAAGGTCATCATCTCGGCACCTTCGGCCGATGCACCTATGTATGTGTGTGGCGTGAACTTGGACGCATATGACCCGAAGGAGACCGTCATTTCCAACGCGTCTTGCACCACAGTGAGTACGCGTTTTGTCGTTGGATAGTCGAAAACGACGCGCGGAGTTTTGTTTCTGAACTGCAAGACGTCTCTCCTTTCCATTTAGAACTGCTTGGCTCCTCTTGCAAAGGTCATCCATGACGAGTTTGGCATCATCGAGGGTTTGATGACCACAGTCCACGCAACCACGGCGACCCAAAAGGTACGCCTTTCCGCGTGTGATTCAATGACAGCTGATGGCTAACCGTGCAGTGTGTACCCAGACCGTCGATGGTCCCTCCAACAAGGACTGGCGTGGTGGGCGTGGCGCGGCCGCAAACATCATCCCATCCTCCACCGGCGCAGCCAAGGCCGTCGGAAAGGTCATCCCATCTTTGAACGGCAAGCTGACGTGAGTAATGATGGTGATCGCCGAAAATCAAACAACCGACCGACGCCAATTCATAACTTAGTGGCATGGCATTCCGTGTCCCCACTGCGGATGTGTCCGTCGTCGACCTCGTTGTTCGTCTCGAGAAAGGCGCCTCGTATGATCAGATTAAGGCCACCATCAAGAAGGCCTCTGAGGAGGGTTCGTTGAAGGTACAGAGGCAGGGTTTCGAAGAGTTTCCCAATTTACTCATCTCATTGGTTTTCCTTAGGGCATTATCGGTTACACCGAGGATGAGGTCGTCTCTACCGATTTCATCGGAGAGGAGACGTCATGCATGTTCGACGCCAAGGCTGGTATCGCGCTCAACGCCAACTTCGTCAAGCTCGTCGCTTGGTACGACAACGAGTGGGGATACTCCAAGCGTGTCGTCGACCTGTTGGTCTTCGCCGCCCAGCATGACAGCAAGTGAATTTTGCAAGCCCAGAAGATAGATTGTTAGAGTGGACTCCAGATAATCCCCCCCCGTAGTAGTAAAAAAAAAAAAACTCTTCCCCGCAATGAATGATAGTGCTTGTAACGAGTGATTTGGCGTGCGTTGTCTTGGTGAGGTCAAGAGCACGAGGAGCTCATGATTCCGAAGCTCGACGGTTAGAGGCGGTCGACGCCGTGCCCCACAGCAAGAGATTGATGTGACATTGCGGTTTGCGAGAAGGAAAGGGTTCTTAGTCTGCTCGGCGCAGGAACGGCTGCCGGCGTTGTGCTTACATAGGTTGCACTGGGCTGTGCGGGAGATTGGCTGCCCAAGTTGTTTCCTTTCCATTCCTTTCCAATTCAATTCAACATTCATCTCGCCATCAAGGTCCTGATACCCTCTTGATTTTGTTCAACCTTCAAACACATCTTTGCGTTGGCCTCAATAGGAGAGCTGGCGACTTCAATGAGGAAGATCTTTGGAAAGAAAGGCGAGGCTGCGTTGACCAAACCCACCCCATTGCCCCCACCTTCACCTCTCGACCTAACCTCAACATCTCCCCAAATACAAGAGACCAAACCCTTGCCAGCGGCACCACAGGCATCGGTCAAACGTCCCCAACCACCACTATCGGCCGTCTCGTCTCCTGCATCGCATGCACCGCCCAATGGGCGCCCGTCGTTCCAGCAGCAACGCACTGTAGGCCATACACCTTCGACGAGGAGCACGAGTGGCGACGAGCTCAACCATACTCGATCTATTGAAGGAGGTGGCCCACATAAGCGAGATAGCACTTGGGTCGTCATCGACGCGCATTCTCCGTCACAGCCACCTCCTCCACCGCAGTCGCAATCGCAATCACTATCCCAGTCTCAACAGCGAATCAATAACGGGAATGCAGCAGACTACAACGTTCAACCGGGATCGATATCGGTGGTCACCTCGCCGCTCGCCAACAATCCGAACCAGAACCAGAATCAGCCTGGTTTCGAATCACGGTCGTCGTTGGCCCCAGCCATTCTATCTTTACCTCCAGGCGCTTCTCCACCTCTTCCTTATCCGGCCGACCCCACGTCTCCGATCATCACCACCATCCCACCTTCTCAACCGCCATCCACTCAAGGAGGCGGTCATACCCCTTCTACGGGGAGTCGGAGGTCGGAGGTGTCACGTCGGCTCAGCCAAGCGCCCCTGCACCCTTACAATGGGATGACCATGATGGTGTCTACATCGAATGAGAATGTCTACGAGGCTTCAGAGGCTTCAGAATGGGATGCTACCATGCGGGACAAGCAACTACAGCAGCAGCAGCAGCAGCAACAACAACAACAACATGCTCAACCTGAGAAGGGTTGGAAGGGCATATTTGGGTGGTCCGATCGAGATAAGCAGAAGGAGAGAGACAGGGAAAGGGCGCATTTAATTCAGAGTAATGCGAGCATGCATGGTCCAGAGCCAAATGAGCCGCGATGGGATATCACTCGGAAAATCGGTGAGCGTAGCCTTGCGCATGCATAATCTCACGAGTCAAAATGACAAGGCTGAGCTCTCCACATATTATCAGGTTACGTGACTGCCACTGGTTCCGAGGATTGGACGTTGCTCTTGGACATCTGCGAACGAGCCTCAATAGAAAGCGGTGCGAAGGAAGCCGCCAAGGCACTTCGAAATGAATTCAAGTACGTGCTATGTTATCGGATCCCGTGGCGTTTATACTTCGCAAGTTCTTAGACGATTTTGTTCAATAGATACGCAGAACCGTCACCGATGTTGAGCGCTGCACGAGTGGGTAAATTCCACCTAGCAAAGGGCTTGTTTTTGGTGGGCTATGCACTGACTGAGAAATGGACGCCGTATCGCTGGTTTCCTTTTTTTTTCTCCTTTTTCTCTTTTCTTTTGTAGCTCTGGGCAGTGATGCTTCGTAATTGTGAAGCGCCATTCTTCCAGCAATGCTCATCCAAGAAGTTCATCGATTCAGTGGAAGATTGTGTTTTCAGTCACAGCACCTCACCTGTCGTGCGAGAGCGACTCATCCTGATCATCGGTGGTGCGGCTGCACAATACGGGGATCAGTATCCGGCGTTTAGAGCGTTATGGAGGAAGGTGAAGAATAGAGATGCGCCTAAGAATGTGAGTTTTATTACAGTTTTTGGGATTGTCGTGAAAGCGCAAAGTGATCCTGATTCGTTTTGTGACAATGAAATAAACAGGGTATTCCATTCGATCCGAAGGATGCCATGTTCTCACCTCCAACGCGCCGCCTACCGAAACCAGGCTCCGTGCACGATGGCATCAACGGCGGTAGACCGCATTCGCTTATCAACGTCAACGTTAATGTTGTCACCGGACCGATATCACCGCCAGAGGAACGTCAGATGTCATTACAGTCGATGACGATCGATGATGGGGTTCTCGTGCAGCCCCCTCCTCGCCAAGACTCGCATGAAGCGCGGGTCGATCGCGACCGCGACCGCGATCGTGATCGTGATCGTGCACGGGAACGTGCAGACTCTGATAGGGAACCGCGGAGTGACAGGGAGGTCGCTAGGAACCTTGGGACCAGAGGTCGGGCGCCGACGGAAAGATCGCCGAGGGGTTTTATCTCTCCTCAAGAGGATATTCGAAGATTGTTCGAGGAGTGTGAGCTTGCTAGGGGCAACGCGCAGATGCTTAGTAATGCGGTGGTCTTTGCAAAGCCAGAAGACGTGCTGAACGGCACCGCTGGGGTTATCGCCGTGCGTATTGACTACCCTGCAGCGATATCTGGGTATGCACTGAGGCTGATGGATTTGTTTTCTTGGGGATAGGAGTTTCACACTTCGTGCTGTCGATCTAAAGAGATCATCGAGACGCAAATACCTTGGGCCACTGCGGGCGCGGATAGGTCACGTCTAGAACAGCAGCAAAAGCGAAGAAATAAGCCCCATCATAATCCGAACTCTTCGTCCCCGCCGACGGTGACGGTTGAGGAGCAACTATTGGCCGCTTTACTGCAGGCCAATCAGGATCTGACAGAGGCGCTGAAGGAGTATGACGATGTTATCGCTTTTGGTGCCGCGGAGAGAGAGGAGCGGGAGGTTAGGGAGCGGAGTAGGAAGGAGATTAGATTAGATCGGACGGTGAGCCTTTCTGTTGTGATCATACCGCAGACTCTTTGTCTTATCTGAGGAGATGCGATTTATGGACTTTAACAGCAAATACAATATTACGATCCGAATGGTTCATTCATCACGGACCCATCCGGTGGTACGGGAAGTGGGCCGTCGCGGTCACCATCTCCGTCGAAGCAGCCATCAGTAGCAGGGAGAGGCTCCCATCCTCTACCCACACCGCCTACCGCGGGTACACCTCAGTTCATGGCTCCCCATCTTCCATCTCATTTGCAACATCACTCGAATGGATCGTCAAACACACTTGCACCACCGCCATCTGCGCCTCTCGGCCCACGTCAACCTTCGCTAACGAACGGTGCAGATCGATCCCGGAGCCAATCGCCTGATGGTGCACGAATGAACGCGGACCATAATGCGACACCCGCTGTGGCTGCACCGCCACATGAGCGAGCAGCGAGCAGCGGTGTTCGAGCGATGGAGACGCTCAAACGCGGGATGGGAAAATTGGGCTTGGATGTACATCGAACGGGGACTCTCATGAAGAAAGCTGGAGCCGGGAGTCAGGGCGTCGAGAAAGACAGGGGCCGGGAGGGTGATACGCGAATGAATGGGTCGATGGAGGAAGATAGAGACGAGGAAGATCCAGAGACGATTCCCGTACCAAACGAACCGACTGCGAAAGCGTTAGGGAAGAGAAGGGCTGAACCGTATGCTGAGGATGGTGGGTCTAATGGAAACTGTCGTTCCTAGCCCAGGGGGATCTCGCTCACACTGTTTCCGTGTTTCAGAAACGTTTGATACAGACGATCTCTTCAAAGAACGCCCGGAAACCCCACTTAATCAGGATGACGATCTCCTTCACTCCGACTCCGACTCGATGGTGGATGGACGAGTGGGACATGGCCATACTCACTCGAGGTCGAGGACGGTGGTGTATGTGTACGACGCGGCAGCGGAGAAGGAGAAGGAACGTCGTCAATTGGAGATGGCGATGAAGTCTCCGCCTGTGGAGAGCATTGGCTGATTTTGGAAAGGATGACTTTACTTGGAATCTTCTGTGTGGCGCTCTCATTTATCAATGTAATCCTTCACGTATATGCCCTTGGTCATCGACCCAATCGCTGTCAAACTTTTTCCAGTGATTCGTTGTCGTCCTGAGATGGCTTACAGTCATTGCCGTCCCTCTTTAATCGACAAAACATCTCGAATCAGCCTCGTCCAATTCGCTTGCTTGAGATGGCACTGTCAAGGATTCTCTTCCCCGCACGAGGTGTAAGAAACGAGCCAAAATCCACGACTTGCGGAATACATCCTTCCACCGCATTTCTGCCGTGCAGTCACTCAGTACAGTATCGCTAGCACCAATCAAGCTCAGCTTTGATAATGTTTCAACGAATGCTCAAGGTGGAGTGAGGCTTTGGGAAGACAAGAGCAGAACATCCCACACCCCCACACAAGGAGATGGCAGCGAGCCAAGACACATGTATAACGGAGAAGAGGATGGATAGAATGTTAATCATCTGACGCTAGCACAACTGACCCGTACATATTTAGTTCCAAGTTCCAAGCCAACAAAGGAGTGAACAACAAAAACCGAGATTGAGGCCGTTCGGTTGTGGATGATTTCAAAAAGCTTCCAGTATCGTTTTCCTTAAGCCTGAGTAGTAATGACAATCGTCAATGTCTCAGGGCTCTTACATGACTCGGCAGCAAATCGATCTCCATGTGCGCCCGCTACGGCTCTCTTGAAAGCATCCCCTGAATCGTATCATAATGAAGAGCTGTATACCACCAGACAGCTTCACGAAATGCGCGATTCAAGGACCAAAGAATTGCTTCGAACACGAGGCAACCTGCCGTTGCATAGCAGGCCGTTTTCTTACCGCTAGGTCAAAGGATAACCATACACATAGGTTCTCAACGCGCAAAGACATTGGTAAGTATTGCATGGCTATGTGATCATCTCAAATCCTCACTTTAAATACATTGAACTGACCTGGAGCCTTCTCCTAGAACCTCCAGAAGAAACCATCGGCTATTTTACATATGATCTCTCGGGAGTCAGGCGTGCCAGTGCAGATGTCTCAAACCATTGAGCATTTATATGCCAGCCCTTCCAGTTCTCAGCTCAGTCTCGCGTCTGCCGACAGCGCGATATCAGTGGGTCACACCATGCCATGTGTGTTCACAAACCGCTTACAATTGCCCTTTAGGATGACTCATCCTCATCCTGCGCTACAATTAGGCTTTCTAACTCAGGCCCAACACACTCACAGGTCACTTTTGCATCGACCAACACCTCGACATCGGTGAGTTGTTTTGGCCCTGATCTATAGACACCGAGTTGATCGCATATCATCTGATCAGAACGAGTCGTGGTTGTCGCGTGTTATCGTGAAATGTAATACATCCATCATTAGCAGATCTGAATCAAGGGTCAGCCTTGCGTCTACTGCCTCATCAACATTGGTCAGTCCACTCGTGTTCATCGTGCGTACACAGCGACTGATAGATAAATAAACTGTCACCTAGAGTCAGTCATGGCTATCACGCTCCGCGCTTAGACGTCATGCAACACCAGGTATCGGGACATCGGAATTGTCTATTACTTCTACGACAGCTTCCCAGCAACCCAAGCAGGACTCGCTTCACTATGACGATGGACTGTCAATGCGAGCGACCACGTCCAATGAGACCGTCGACGTGGCATCCAAGGTCTCCGATGGGGACCGTGTCGCTGAGCGAGAAAAGTGGCTTGAGCAGTGTTGGAAGAGCTTTTTCGAGTGGGCTGAAAAGGACTGGGAGATGAGGTGGTACGACGAGAGGCCTCACCTTGCCCAGAATAATGCCGGCACGCCTGGCACAGGCCAAGAACCATATGCAGTACAATGGGATCTTAGTCGGACAATTGGTGAGAATATTTGGCCTGCATTTGTCCCCTCTTTTGACCTTTGTGAGTGAAGAACCGAGAAACCTGAGCATTATTTGTGCCCATCAGGCTACGTGACTGCCACCGGTTCCGAAGATTGGACATTATTTTTAAACATCTGCGAACGGGCCTCGACGGAGAGCGGGGCTGAGGAAGCAGCCAAGGTGCTCCGAATGGAATTTATGTACGTTCTTTGACAAATTCGTTGGTGCTTGCACTCTGTGCATCCTTGGACGTTTTTGTGAAATAGATACGCAAGACCACCACCGATGCTTAACGCTGCGCGAGTGCGTAAACTCCACCTAGAGAAGGCTCGCTCTACGGAGGTTATAGTATACATACTGACAAAGAAACCTTGGACTCGTCAGCTTTGGGCAGTGATGTTCCGCTATCGCCGAGCACCGTTCCTCAAGCAATGCTCGTCCAAGAAGTTCATTGAATCTGTGGAAGATTGCGTTTTCAGTCACACCACCTCACCTGTCGTGCAAGAGCGACTCATCCTGATCATCGGTGGTGTGGCTGCACAACACGGGGATCAGTATCCGGCGTTCCGTGCTTTGTGGAGGAAGGTGAAGAACAGATATGCGCCTAAAGACGTGAGTCCACATTCTTGCGTAGTTATAAGGTGGTGGGTGATCCAACCGTCGTCGACGCTGCCAAATAAATAGGGGATTCCGCTCGACCCAAGGGATACCATGTTCTCTCCTCCAGCACGCCGCCTACCGAAATCAAGCTCTTTCACGGGTGGCAGTGGCGGTAGCATTCATTCTCTGAGTAAGAAAGAGAACAAATGGGAACAGCTGGTGAGCTTAATTGCTGTAATCACAAAGGGGACCCTCTGTTTGGAGCCGTGTGATTCTGATCCCCGCTACAATTACAGTACTACCATCCCAATCGTTGGTTGATAGAGCAGGTAATACGTGAAGACAACAACACGTGGCTGTATAACGAACCATGGCCCCAGCGGCCTTAATCCATGATTTCCAAATACAAGCTGTCATTCGATGAGGATTTTGTTGCCTATCGTTACCCAACCTCGGTCAAGCTGACCGTGCAGTGATAACTCAGACTTAGGATTCCGCTTCGTCATCATCATTATTATCGACCTCAATATTCTTCCTATTTGCGGCTAACTAAGCAGCAAACAAAGCTGTCATCATCCTCACGAAAGAGTGAAGCACCTTTAGCAGCCTATATACAAGAATTAAAACAGAAAGATATAAACCAAGAAGAGACAAAGTAATAAAGAATGTCGAAGCAATATTAAGGAATCATGAAAAGAACATGGAGAACTACACTACGAAAAAACATCATGGGAATCAATAAGAAAACAAATGACAGAGTTCTTATGGCAAGCTATACACGGAAGAACAGTATGCGGCGCCTTCATCATGAATTGGGGAGGAGAATGGGTGGAGAAAGCACATTGCCACTGCCGTGCAATAGAATCACTAGAACACATTCTAGTACACTGCCAAAATGAGTGGCGAGGACCAGCATGGACCAGAGCAGCAGAAATGCTGAAGCAAGCAACGGCAACAAAGGATATACCATTCATATATCCCTCGTACATAGATATTCTAGGAATAGGACTAAGAAAAATAATAAACAATGAAAAAGGAGAACTATTATATAAAACAATAATAGCAGAAACAGCATTCACAATATGGAAACTGAGGAATGCAAACAGAATAAGAGAAGAAACGATAAGCAAAAACAGAGCGATAAAAAAACTAGAAAATAACATTCTAAAAGATAGCAAGTATGAACTTCAATATAGGCAAACTCGCAGAAAACCAAGACAAACAGAAACAGGAAGCTACAAGCGAACACATAAAGAAGTGGAAAGGTCTGGTTGACAGATCAGGTACCTGTCTAAAGCTGGTGCTAGACGACCACGGCTAGGGAGGAGGAGCGTGTATGACGGACTGAACGATGGTTTTTATATGAGTTCTACCGATCATCCCTCCGGTGGAGAGAGCAAGTCCATTAAATTGGTACCAATACTTTCTCCCCTGGATCACGGTGCCGATCTAAATGGCACACTTGGGGTATGTGGGGTCATTCCAACCCAGAGCTGGCTCTGGTTTAAACCTTTAACTCTGGTAGTGTTAGGCGAGATAATACCTGTAGTCTATCCCTGTATAAGGCTACAACGGGAGGTTTAGTGAGTCGAACCTCACACTGTTCGGAAAGCACGGTCATCGCGACTAGTGGCCGTTCGCTCGATAGCGAGTTCCCACCCGTTCTCACACAAAAAAAAGAAAGAAAAAAAAAAAAGAGTGAAGCTCTCTCTTTCCATGCTCGTTGGCACCTCTCTCTCTCTCAAGTCATTTTTGAATCGTGTCGTCATAGACAGCTGTCAATGACACATGTGCTTGAAGGACCATGTAACTGCGCTTCGAACACGAGGCAACCTACTCTATAACACGTAAGCTATTCTCCTAGAATCAGGCTGTAGGACAGCTGCACGAAGAGACTCTCAACGCTCAAAGATATTCGTGAATATCAGACGGTAGGATGATCTCAAACCCTTGACTCAGGTGTATTGAACTCATCTGAAGCCTGCCTTATAGAACCTCTATCAAAAGAAACGGTTTTATTACCTTATACACGATCTCCTAAGGGTCAAGCCAGCCACTGAAGATGTCTCACCTACTTGGAAATTCCTATGCTAGCAGCCAGTCTCGTGTCTACCAGCTCAACAACATGGGTCAAGTCACAGCATACATATCGCGCTGATACAGCGACTGAAAAACCAATCGGGATTGATATCGGTGGCAGCCTTGGCCATCAACCATCAGATCCAGGACCAGAACCAGCCCGGTTTCGAATCTCAGTCGTCGTTGGCCCCAGCCATTTGATCTTTCCTTCCAGGCGCTTCCCCGCCTCTGCTTTATTGGACGGACCCAGCCTCTATGATCGTTACCACCACCCAACCTTCCCAGCTGTCTTATTCTCATGGTGGAGGTTGAACACCGTCGGCGGGGGGTCGAAGGGCGGAGGCATCTCGTCAGCTCAGCCTAGTACTGCCAGTCGCGCCACAGGTGTCCGTCAAATGTCCCCAACCACCACTATCGGCCATCTCGTCGCCTGCATCGCTTGCGCCGCCTTATGGGTGCCCGCCGTTCCAACAGCAATGCACCATGGGTCATACACCTTCGACGAGGAGTCCGCGTGTTGATGAGCTCGACCACACTCGCTCTACAGAAGGAGATGGTCCACGTATGAGATAACCCTTGGGTCATCATCGACGCGCATTCTCAGCCACAGGCGCCGCCGCCTCCACCACAGCCACAATCGCAATCACCTCCCCTGTCCCAACAATGAACCAATAACAGAAATGCAGCAGACTAAAATGTCCAACCGGGATTGATATCGAAGGTTACCTCGTCCAGCAGCGGTCTGGACTGGGATCACACTGGTTTCGAACCTCAGTCGTCATTGGCCTCAGCCACTCTATCTTTACATCCAAGGTGCTTCTCCGCCTCTACCTTATCCGGCCGACCCAACGTCTCCGATTATTACCACAATCCCACCTTCTAAACCGCCGTCCGCTCAAGGAGGTGGTCACACCCCTTCGACGGAGAGTCGAGGGTCAAAGGTGTCAATGGCCCAGTCAAGCCCCCCTGCACCCTCAGAACGGGATGACAATGATGGTGTCTGCATCGAATGAGAATGTCTATGAGGCTTCAGAGGCTTCATGTTGGGAGGCAGGACAAGCAGCTGCTGCTACAGCAGCAACAACAACAACAACAACAACAACAACAGCACGCTCAACCTGAGAAGGGCGAGAAGGGTTGGAAGGGCATATTCGGGTGGACCTTTATTCAGAGTAATGCGAGTATGCATGGCCCGGAACCATTTGAGCGGCAATGGGATATCACTCGGACAGTTGGGAAGCATAGCCTCCGCGTACGAATACGCTAGAAAGCGAAATATTGATTGTATTATCGGGCTACGTGACTTTCAACGGCTCCGAGGATTGGACCTTGCTGTTGGACATCTGCGAACGAGCCTCGACGGAGAGTGGTGCGAAATGACCTGCCAAGGCTCCCCACAGCGAATTCGTGTACGCAGCTCTGTCGCGTTTCCACGTTGTGCATTCTTACCTGGCTTGGCATAATAAATACGCAGAATCATCGCCGATGCTTAGCGCTGCACACGCGGAGTAAATTCCACCTAGCAGTGGCTCGTTTTGGCCCGGCTATGCGCTGATTGGCTAAGGGGCACCAACGTCAATGTCACTGCACTCGATGCCGATCGATAATGGGTCTCTGGCGCCGTCTCTTCGCCGTGACTCTCGTGAAGCACGGGTCGATCGTCACCGTGAACGTGCGGACTTGGGAAGTGACAAGGAGGTTGCTAAGAACCTTGGGACCAGAGGTCGGGTGCCGACGGAAAGATTATTGCGAGGCGTTTTATCTTTCCCCCGGAGGATATTCGAAGGTTGTTTGAGGAGTGCGAGCTTGCTAGGGGCAACATTCAGATGCTTGGCAACGCGCTGGTCTTTGCCAAACCGGAGGATGCTCTGAACGGCACCGCTGGGGTCATCACCGCGCGTATTGAATATCATACCGCGATATCTAGGTTGCACGAAGGCTGATGGGTTCGTTGCTGGGTGAAGGAGTCGCACACTTCGTGGTGTAGATTTGAAGAGATCATTGAGAAGCAAATACCTTGGGCCACCGCGGGAGCGGATAGGTCACGTCTGGAACAGTAGGAGAAGCGAAAAAATAGGCCTTATCATAGTCCGAACTCTTCGTCGCCGCCGACGGTAACGGTGGAGGAGCAACTATTGGTGGCAATCCTACAGGCCAATCAGGATTCGACAGAGGCGCTGAAGGGGTATGATGGTCTCGTCGTTTTTGGTGCCGCGGGGAGAGAGGAGCGAGAGGTTAGGGAGCAGAGTAGGAGGGAGACTAGATTGGACCGGACGGTGAGCTTTTCTGTTGTGGTCATACCGCATGCTTTTTGTCTTATCTGAGGACATGCGATTTATGGATTTTCCGGCACATTCAATATTACGATCTAGATGGTTCGTTTATCAGGGATGCGTCTAGTGGCAATGGAAGTGGGTCGCCGGAGTTCATGTCCCCTCAACTTCCTCCTCATTTCCAACATCACTGAGGGGGTTGTCGAGCACCCTGACGCCACCGCCACCAGCACCATATGGTCCACGTTAGCCTTCCCTCATGAATCGCTCAACTGGAGACTGGTCCTCTGATCGCGCTGGGTTGATTGGGAAGCATAACGTAGTGCCCGCTGGGACTGCATCAGCGCGTGATGCAGTTGGCGGCAATGAGCAAAGGAGCTAGTGGCCTGATGTCGCGTAACAGATGCGAGGCCCGCTGTAACCGCTTATGAGCGATGTGTGAACGATGAAATCAATCATGTATCATTTGGCTGCATGTGGATCGAACTCTGATTCCCACTGGCGCTTGGGGCTGGGCCCTCAACTAGTAGTCATGAGAATCGAGTTTTCACCTTTGAAGAATATCGGCTGCTTTGCATAGATTCTGTATGGAATCTTGCATGGCCCGCTTTCGAGTTGATCCATGTCGTCGTTTACGTATATGGCATTGGTCATCGTCTAACTTTTGACTTTGAAAAGTGGTCGGCGGCTTCTCGTTGATTATACCCGCGCAGTCGTCTGCTTTCCCGATTTTGCTATTTGCTGCCTCTTTAGCTCAACATGGCCTCACCGTCAGTCTCCGTGGAATGTCCTCTACCTCCTATTCCAAGAATGCCCATGAACAACATACGGCCGACTCGCACACCTCCCCCTCCCCCTTCCTCGGCATCAACCTTCCCGGGCGCTACAGATGAACCAGAGGATGATATCGCTGCCGAGTTAGCTAGGCTGGAGTCCCTACGGGAGAACTTGACGCAGAACTTGACCTTACGGCCGTTGAGGAACGCCTCGCCCCCCACGAGCGATCGCAGCAGTCTCAGTCTGGACCGGACGTCGCCGCCTCCCTTCTCTGCCGCAGAAAGCACGCCAAGGACTTCGAACCCAGGGTCTCGCAAGGGAAGCAGTAATGCGGATGTAGGAAGAGAAGCCAGGTCCGTTAGCGGGGGGAGTCCCCCATCGATGTTGGGGAGGTTGTCGCCCACGCCGTCGGCAGCGTCGGCAATGTCTCGCCATACACACCACTCTTCCTTCGATGCCATCTCCCACTACGCTCGAATGGACTCGCCAACCTCTCCGATCTCACCTTTCACGCAAGCCACGCCTGAAGCCATTTCACCATCAAGGCTGTTCCAAATTCTATCCGCATCATTATTACCCTCACCGTCATCACCATCATCCCCTTCAAAACGTCCCCTGATCCTGGATACGCGACCTGCTGCAGATTATGTACAGTCACGGCTAATATCTAGCATCAACCTCGCTATTCCGAACCTTATCCTGAAGCGGTATCGCAAATATATGACGGCTGGCACACCTTCATTCACGTCCATGCAAGCTCTTAGGGGGTTCGTGACTACGGAAGAAGGAAGGGAAGAGTGGGACCGAATGTTGGGCTCCCCGACTGAAACGGGGGATGATGCGACAGACGCGGAGGCGAGAGGTGGGCTGTGGAATGGAGATGTCATCATATTCGACCAAGACATGGATACGTTGGATCCTTTAGCGATCACATCGACAGCCAGCGTGGATCCCATATCGCCTTCAGCAGCGATGACGACATCCTGGCTCCTCCTTTCCGTCCTCGGGTCCCTCCGGGAGAGCAAACCCGGCTTAGTCCCAGGCTCCATTTGGTGGCTTGAGGGTGGCTTCTCAGCGGTGCAGGAAAGTGCCAGTGGCAGTGCTAATTCTCTGTATTTGATCACGCAAGATAGGAGTGGCGATGCGTCAATCGCGGTTAGCAGCCCATCTCACACAACTCCCCTCGAGATTAAAACTTCCATCGGTCCTCGCTCCCAGGAGCCTTCCATCAATAACAGGGCTCCGTCGCCTCTTCATTTGGTGCGTTCGAGATCGGCGGGAGTAGAAGCCGGACGGGGAGAGTCATCAATAGGGATGGATGGTAGCATTGAAAACAGGATGGGATCAAATACTAGCATGAGCAAATCTCTTTCGGCCGGAGGGGGTATATCGGGTTTGCGGAGCGAGGAGGCGGTGTCCGGAGCACAAGCACCACAACCTCGGAGGAAACCTCTCACATTACAATTGGACTACAAGCAACAAGATATGTCATCTGCTTCGGTTGACAGATCAATATCCACAGAACCGTCCCAATCCCATCCGAGCTCAACCTCTCGCATATCATCCTTCCCTTCTCACAGCACTGCCACTGCGACTGCCTCGGAATCTTCTTCGCGTAATCTCGTCGATCTCAACAACACGTACTCCCACGATCCATCGCCACCTCCCTCTTTAGCCCCACCGCCACGTCTGCCGCGTTTGAACCTCACTGACCCTCCATCGATGCTCTCGATAGCCTCACCCATCAGTGCTGTCCATGTTGATGAAAATAACGAGGCGTCCGGTCACAAAAGGCAGCCCAACGTGGCCACCGCATCATCCTACGGCTATCCTGGTCTGTTGGACATGTCCCCTTCCCCTTCCCCCTCCGCAACCACCGGATACGTCCCGTACCCGCGAACGCCCACGCATACAAGGAGCAATACCGGAGCTATGTTACCGAGGTTGGGAAAGCTGGATATCAAAAGCGCAGATCGCATAGCCACCGCAGTCACTCCCATCGACACAAAAGCAACCTCGTCGTCCCACCATCCCCCTGCCGTTTCAAACATCAATACGAAACCTCTTCTCAACCTATCCATCCGAACTAATCCGTCCGAACTTATCGCTACCAACCATATCGCATCTCAACAACAACAATCACAACAACAACAACCACCTGTGACAACGATGCCACCAAAACTTTCATTACGAACGATCCCCCTCAAGGCAGCGACGTTGGCCGCACCAATGTCCTCACCGACCGCAAGCGCTTTCAATCTAAGGTTGAAGCTTCCGGCGTCGCCTAATAGGATGGCGTTCCATGGTGGTGGTGGCGGCAATGTCAGCGGTCCGTCGGCGATGAGCCCCATTATGTCACCCATGTCAGGAAAGTCTGTGTTCTTCACGCCGGTTCAGACGCCAACGGACTTCGAGAATCTCTACCCGTTCACACCTGCGGAGTCATCGCACCAGAGCACTATCCATCAATTTCTCGATGTCAATGCACAGTCGCTATCCAGCCCGACCACGCCTCTCACTGCGCGCCCACCACCTTCGCCAAGTTCCTCCAGGATGACCACCGAATCCGAAGGGATCGCTCCGTTTACGATATCTACTGTGCTTCCAGGTTTCTTGTTCTTGGGGCCGGAGTTGACGAACCCGGAGCAGGTGGAGGAGCTGCAGAGTCGTGGTGTGCAGAGAATATTGAACATGGCGATGGAGTGCGATTCGGAGGACTATGGACTTGATCTGAAGCGGAGCTTCGACAGGTATCTGAAGGTGCCGATGAGGGATAATATCGAGGAGGATCGGGTGACGAAGGGCTTAAGAGACGCCTGCAGCTTCATCGGTGAGCTACCGTGCCGGTCACTCCTCAAAGCGGGAATACTGACGTGTTGTTCTGCAGACGACGCTCGCTTGCACTCCTCACCGGTGTACGTCCATTGCAAGGCAGGCAAATCGCGCTCAGTCACTGCGGTCATGGCGTACCTCATCCACGCGAATCACTGGCCGCTCGCTCGAGCCTATGCGTTCGTCATGGATCGTCGAAAAGGCGTATCTCCAAACATCGGTTTCGTCTCGGAACTCATGAAGTTCGAAGAGTACGAGCTCGGTGGCAAGTCCGTCGGCGTCGTGGCCGAGTCTGAGATGGGAGGCGAGGATGGGTCCAACGGCGGGGTCGCGAACGCGCGTAGGGGTCCGGCGCATATGAGGGACTCAATGCCGCCTGCGTTCCATCACAATCATTCCCACAGCGTGGCGAATGGGATGATGATGGGCAATGGGATCACTGGGGTTCCGGTCAGTGCTGGGGGCATGGGCAGTGTGGGAATGGGCACTGGTGCGGGAGAAGAGATGGAAGTGAAGGATGACCAAGGCAGGTATCGCCATGCGAGACGCGCCCCTGTGAACGAGCAGACATTGCAGCCATTACGAAGGGTCTCAAAGGCTGGTTTGGAGAGTTCCTGGGCTTGAGGGATGTATAGTTTTGGGGCTTTTGGTTGACCGTTCCTTTCCGAATCCCTGTTTCCTACTTGTTTGACTTGCCTTTTTTTTCTTCCACTCGTCTGTTTCTGTGTTTTCATGCTGATTTGTTTCGTCTTTGCTTTTCTGTTTGGCCTCTTGGCGAACTTTGCTTCGGTAGTCAGGTTGACTAGTCTCTCCTTGTCAATCTTGTGCTCTGTACATGTACGATTGTCTTCTTGCGGTGGTGCTATTATGCCTTTCGATTTTCACCATGCCCATTGGATCCCCGGGAATCTCCGTGCCAAAGATAACGTGAGGGTTCACAATTGGGCGTGTTAAAATTTGTTAACCACCATTCTGCAAAAATGTAAGCGCCTGTACCTGGAAAACAGCTTTCATACACTAACACAACAGCTGCGCTGCGACAGGTCACGTCTTATAGTCAAGAATCTGCCACATTATCTCACATCGACCCGTCTACGTGAACACTTTGACCAAGCGAATCTTGGATCTGTCACAGATGTGCGCCTTGCGTCAAAACACGATGGCACCTCTAGGCGTTTTGGATTCGTTGGATATAAGACGCAAGAAGAGGCTTGGAGCGCCAAGGAGTACTTTGACCGGACATTTGTAGACGCCAGTCGAATACAGGTGGAGGTAGTAGATCCCGTGAGTTTCCCTTTTCCTAAAGGAAAACCACAAGAAATGTAATGGGTCTCCGTTGCGAATATGTAGAACATTAGCGCATCCTCCTCCCATCGCCCTGCTAAGCGACCACGGCTTGATGGCCCCAATGAAGCTGGGCCCTCTTCGAATCGAGCCCACACCACCAACGCAAATGAGCCAACAATCACTGGAACCACCGTAGAGGAAGCCGTCAGCACAGCCAAGGATGAAGCCAAGGAGAAGAGGCATCAACAGCAGCTGGCAGAATTCCTGGCAATCATGGGACCTCGAAGCAAAGCTCGCGCATGGGAAAACGAAGAACCTGATCGTACCCAGCTGCCGCGAACTATGAGCGATAAACAGAAGGAAAAACAAGCGGTTGATCAGATGGGTACTCTTGAGGTGGTGGAAGACAAACAGCCTAAAGAGATGTCCGATTTGGAATGGATGAGAAGTCGTATGAAGCGGAAAGGGATTCAGGGGAGTGAACGAGGTTTTGAGGCCGGGAAAGTGTTCGAACAGTCCGATGATGAAGGGGAAGCGAAACCAGACGAAGATATCCACCATTCTCCAAGCGTCGAGGTGTGAGAAAGCACTTTGACTTTCCCTTCAACGTTTCTCCACTGACACCGCTTTTGTGGAACTGGGTGCATAGTCTAATCAACCGGAGCAAACTGAGGCGCAGAAGTATGCCAGTAGGATCTTGGCCACAGGTCGTTTATTCCTACGGAACTTGACTTTCACCGTGACGACCGAGGATATCAAGAATGCTTTCAAGGTCTTTGGTGACATTGAGCAGGTAAGGCTCCCTTGACAATATGCTTCTCTCTCGATCCGTAAAGGGATATAGGAGTCCGTGCCAGGATCCCGAGAAAGCATCACATTTGTCGTTTGAACTCTTTTTTGGCACCAACCTATCCGCTACTCCCCGAATACTGACCGATGGCTTTATACCCCGCAGGTACATATACCTATCGATATGCAATCGCATCAACCTAAAGGTAAGTCTCCACCTATATCATGACCTTGTTTCTGCGCTGAAGCTGTCGTTCTTCCAGGCGTGGCCTACGTGCGCTTCACCGATCCTAAGCATGCGCTCGCGGCGTACGAGGCCATGGATGGCCGAGATCTCCAAGGTCGGCGGCTACATATCCTACCTGCAATCGAAAACAGACTACCGGCACCAGAGGATGGGGTGGAAAGAAAGATGACCTTGCAGCAGGTTACTTCTGATAAGCGAAAGGCCAATGCTAGCAAGGAATTCAATTGGGCGATGTTATACATGAATGTAAGTGCATGGGGCCAATCGCTCTCTGATATCTGATCGATAACACCGCATGGTATTTTTATAGAGTGACGCAGTCGCTAGCTCTGTGGCAGATCGACTGAAAATATCCAAGACCGACATCCTCAACGCGGAGTCAGGGTCGACCAACCCGGCTGTTAAACTGGCCTTGGCGGAGACGCACATCATCAATGAGACGAAAAAGTACCTAGAAGATGTACGTCTATCATCTCTCTCACAATCGAAACCTGGTCCTAATGGAAAACTTGGAGCAGAATGGGATCATCCAGGACTCGTTCCAGAATTCTGCCACTCGATTAGCACCTCGCAGCAATACAACCATCCTAGTCAAGAACATCCCTTACGGTACTGGCGTCGATGACTTGAAGACCATGTTCAACATGCATGGCGAGGTCGTGCGGCTGCTTCTCCCTCCGGCTGGGACCATGGCTGTGGTCGAATTTGAGCACGCCATGGAAGCGTCGAAAGCTTTCAAGGCGCTCGCTTACAAACGTCTCGGAAATGCCATCATGTACTTGGAGTGGGCGCCCACAGGACTCTTCAGGTCTGAGATGGCGGAAGACAAGGCCGTGACCAGTGGAACAAAACCTTTGGCCACCCCCGTGAAGTCGGAAGCTGGAAGCTCAACGGCTACGGACCTACAGGATGTCGTCACGGTCAAGCCGGATCCCGTCAACGCCGCCTCTCCCGCCGGCTCCACCTTATTCGTCAAGAACCTCAACTTCAGCACAACAACCGAGCGATTGATTTCCGCATTCCGGGGGCTACACGGATTCGCCTTTGCGCGCGTCAATATGAAGCCGGATCCGAAGAATCCACAAGGGAAGTTGAGCATGGGATATGGTTTCGTAGGGTTCGCTTCGGTCGAGGCGGCGCAGTCTGCTATGAAGACAACACAGGGCTTGGTGCTGGATGGTCATGCGTTGCTCGTCAGCTTTTCTGGAAGGGGGACGGAGGACGAGCAAACGAACGGGAAAGGTAATCGCAAGATGTCAGAACTCGGCAAGTCCAAGACCGCGAAGATGATCGTGAAGAATGTGCCTTTCGAGGCGTCAAAGAAAGACATCCGCGAATTATTTGGGTGCGCCCCCACCTTATCACATTCGCCACTCACACAGCTCATCTATTTTTAATTTTTAATTTTTAATTTTTTTTGCGGGTGTGTAACAGTGCCTATGGTACCCTCAAGTCCGTACGACTGCCTCGAAAGTTCGACTCCAAGGCCCGTGGCTTCGCTTTCTTGGAGTTCATGTCCCGGCATGAAGCAGAGAACGCCATGGTGACGCTCAAGCACACGCATCTGCTCGGTCGGCATCTTGTGCTGGATTGGGCCGCCGAGGGCGAGGTCGTGGATGTCGATGCTTTGCGAGACAAAATTCGAAAGGGATACGTGGATGAGGGTAAGGAGATTGGAGGTCGAAAAAGGAAGCTAGATATGACTGGCGGGGTGGAAGATGCGGACGACGGTCTGCTGGATGGATGAAGCATCTCTAAGCGGGATCAGAAACCGTTGTGCCTCCAAATTTTCTCTATAACAACCTCGCATTCTTTCCGTCCATATATGCGACGTCGGAGACAGGCGACAGCGGGAAGAATAATCTACGTATTAACACAACGAATTGTCTCGAATCATGAAAGTGAAATGCAGAATATGTTCCAGCGCGGCAGGGAGGTGTCGCCCATCGCTTTCTGCTTTTCAGAAATTTGAACTCTTCCCTCGACCATTCGAAGCTTCCATTCCGTCTCACCCCCACACCCCCACTGTCATGACGGTTCCCTCTCAGGTGATGAGGCTCCATGCTGGTCTTGAACCCATATTTGAATAAGATCGGGGTCCAAGGGGTTCAGGCGCCTCATACTGAAACACTAGGTCCAAGCTCGACCCATCATGAAACATCGATCGCATGACGGACTGAAAGCTGAAACTAGCATGGGGGCATGCCATGGACTGGTTTCCAAAAAGCTCAACCCTGACGAGCAGAAATATCACAAGAAGGGGCGGTGTGATCGTGAAGCCAATTGTACAGCAGTGAAACCTCGCATCTACGGATAGCCACAGGTTCGAAACGACGTCAATAATTAATATATATGTAGTCCAGCTTCGCATCCTGAAGTAACTCTAGCCATGGCTCTCGGGGCTGCCGAGCGACACCGTGCACCGGCTGAGATGTTGGCGAACATGGTGTAGGCTCTAGAGCTGGGGCCCTCATTGAGACAAGTCAATACCAGTGTAACAGAGCTGCCGGTCCCGAGACGATGGATGTGGATGGGTAGAGACCGGTGTGGTGTGACAATCCATTTAGTGACAGAGGGGTGTGAGACAAGCAGGCTGAATTGGAATACCCGGGAGTTGCCCATCCAATCCCAGCTTGGGCGGGTAACGTAGATCAGTCGGTGTCTCTGTCTCTCATCATCAATTCGTCCCCTCCCCCCCTACTCCCCGACTCATCATTGCCAGCGCACTCTCTCTCCATCCTATCGTTATACACAGCAAGACTGGCTTCATTCTGATACGCAACCTCCCTTCTAACCCCCTCATCCCCCCTTCTCTCGCTCTTTCTGCTTCACTCGGCCACCTCGTACAAGTTTCATGGACGACTTGAGCCACATGTACTCTAATACAGCTCCTCAGCTTCAACACAACTATCACAATGAATACTCAACATATGAAGCAGGCGGCGAGACGGAAGGCGGAGTTGCACCCAGGCCACTCACTGCCCATGAGGAGGACATGCTCGCCCATCTTGATAGGCTCAAGTTCTTTCTCGCTACAGGTGTGCCATAAAGACCCAAAGCTCATTTGAAGCTAAAACGTCCCATCCGTTTGGCTCTTCCTGACTATCAATCTTGATTCTATTTACGACCGTGTTATAGCTCCCTCTCGATGGGCAGCGTCTGCAGAGAACGCCGCTGGTGGCCCCTCTCCCTCCTCGCAAGATCCTCACTTCTCCAACTCCATCTTGGGCATCAACGACTCCTCTGAAGCCTCCAACAGCTCATCAGGTATCAACCCGACCAACGCTGCTGCTGGCGCTTCAGCTCCCGTGTCACTCCCGCATCCAGCCCTCAATCGCTTCCTCATCCCGTCCGGAGAATACGTCTCTTGCGTCTTATGGAACGGGCTCTATCACATCACAGGCACGGACATCGTGCGTGCCTTGATCTTTCGTTTCGACGCGTTCGGACGGCCGGTGCGGAACGTGAAGAAATTTGAAGAGGGCGTATTCTCCGACTTGAGGAACTTAAAACCTGGAACTGATGCGTGTCTAGAAGATCCAAAGGTATATTTCTTTGCCTTTCCTCGAATCTTGATCGAAGCTAATGTTCGATGATCTACTTTTGCATCTGTGGGCGTTCAAGTCGCCTTTTTTGGACTTGCTCTTCAAGTATCAGTGCATCCGAACGCAGAAGAAACAAAAGGTGTTCTACTGGTGTGTCTCTACCCCTTTTTATCTTCGGTCCAATACCGAGAGCCTGCTTGAGGAATCAAAGACCTTTTCATCATCTGAGTTGTCCTCCACTTTTGGAACTCTTCCTAACCCCCCTTTACCCTCCTAAAAAACAGGTTTTCCGTACCACACGACCGCCTCTTCCTCGATGCGCTCGAACGAGACCTCAAGCGAGAGAAGATAGGCACGGACTCCACCACTGAGGTCGTAGGGGAACCTGCCCGATCGTTTCACTACGACCCACGCCGATCCCTGTTCGAGCAATTCTCCAAGGCGAGAGGTGGGTTGGAGGGCGAGGGAGAATTGGAAAGGGCTGTTCGGGAAATCGAGAGCCATCATGCACCGACTGGGGGTATTATGGGTGTTAGTGTTGGGGATAGTGAACCGAGCAATGCGAGTCTTATGGAGGAGTTGGGCGCCGTCCCCCCACCCACACATGATTCGTTATCTACTCGCCCAGCTGGAAGCGAGAGATGGAGCCGACCAAAGACGCGTGGGATGGTCGCTGCCGGAAACGGATATGGAGATCACCGAAGCCCCTCGACGACTCCGCCGGACTTCTACGAATCGTCGAACGGGGCGGCCAACAGCGGTGGCGGTATAGCAGCATCGACATCTCCACGTCACACGTCGAGGGGGATCTCCATGTCTCGTCGTCAGATGACTCCTCAAGCTCAGGCTGGGACGGGGACGAGCGGTGGTACGCCATTTTTTCAGATGTTCTCCCTGTTTGAAGGCAGTCCGGGATATAAACAACGACGGAAGAAGCATCATCATCCGGCGGTGACTGCCAATGGTGCCTTGGGGGATGTGAGGCCTGATAGGCCGAAGCTGTCGAGGTATGATACTGCACCCGTGGACGTGGCGTCGGGTGTCCTCATGGGATTGAGGGGATCTGCGAGTGGCGGAAGCTCTAGGTTCGTCGAGGATGGAGGGTATTTGAGCGATAGTGGTTTCGCCTATCAACCGCATACAATGCATCAACATCATCGGGGACATCACGAAACGGGTCAAGAACAATACCCTCATGCAGATGGTCTTCTCGATGGTCCCCCAGGCTTGGAGGAGGGACCTCCCCATCCCAGTGTTGGGCTAAGGTATGAGGAGGATTCAGGGTACGGGACGCAATACTGGGATCTCGACCCGTCCGCGTCTGCTGTCGGGTATGGCGATCACTCGTCCTCGCACTATTCCATGTCCAAGACCGGGATGCCACAGATGATTCAACCCCCTTCGGCCGGTCTCAATATCGGGCTCGCTCCTCCTCAACTTGAACCCTCGCCCTACAGCCATCACGAGCAGCTCGGGCCTCCTCCTGAACCTCTACACCATCGCATGTCAGCTTCACCAGGCCCGATGGCGGTCGGACCACCCACGCATCATCATCTCTCCCATCAATATCATCATCAAACTCCGCCGTACATTGCTGGTAGAGGCGGCCATCCGCAACATCAGCATCATGAGATGTCGGTTCCCCCATATGACGATGACTCTTACTCCTATAACAACTACAGCGAGTCGAACTCGCGTATGCATACTCCCTCCCTCCACCCTCACCACCATCAAAACCCACTCGGCGACCCTCACTCTCTCTACGAGCAGGAATCACCCAACATCAACCCGAGCCTCTCCGGCACCATGATGCCCCAGCATACCGCGAAGTCTTCAAATGGTGAGGGTGTGGCGAAGAATTTTTCGTGCATGTACCAGCCTTGTGGGAGGACATTCAAGAGGATGGAGCACCTCAAGCGGCACCTTCGAACACATACCATGGAGAAACCCTACGAATGCGAGTCGTGTGGGAAGCGCTTCTCGAGGAGTGACAACTTGACGCAGCATGCCAGGACGCATGCGCGGGAAGAGTTTATCAATGGGTTGGGAGGTGGAGGGTCTAGCGTGGGTAGTGAGAAGAATTCGAAAAGTCCGAATGCGCAGATGACGAAGAGGGTGCGTAACAGAAGCATGGAGGACGATGAGGACGAGTATGGTCCGGAGAGTGGAAGGGACATAGAGGGTGAAGAGGAGAGCGATGGAATGCTCGGTTTAGGCGAAATTGACTTTGAGGACGGACCTCATCATCCTATGAACACCAGAAAAACACCAACACCGTCATACACAAAGCAACCACATAGCGTTTACGATGATGATATGGGCGTACCAATGGGTGTGGAAGTATTTGGTCATGATGGTGGTGACGAGCCTCTTACGGATGGGTTCAAGACCACGTTCATGGGTGGTTCGTTGGGTGATTCGTGGCCAAACGATAACAAGCTGTACGACCCTTGATCATCTTTATTTCTCGATGTTCCTTGTACTGATCCCTCACCTCATCACGTCCTCCCTGTGTGTAGATCTAACGCCATGAATGGCGAGCTATCTGCACCTGGTCTATCCAACGTGGGCGGCGGGACTCCCCCGACGATCGACCCAAAAATTCAACATCTGATTGACACCCCAATAGTGTACTCGTCTCATCAAGTCAGTCCCAGCCTCCACGCGCACAACCTCCTACACCGCTCCAACTCTGGCAGACCGAGACCGAGGCATAGCCTCACTCTGGATGGGACCAATTACCATTCGACCGCTGGCCACCTCACTCGCTCGGGATCGCTACAACCGATCGGCCTCTCTTCAGCGAGACAGAGGTTCAATAGCCTTCATGGCAACGCGTTCGACGCGTTCGATCAACAGCAGCAACAGGGCTCGGTCGGATTCTTCTCTGCTCCCTCCCACAAGGCAGCGTTCGGCGAGGCAGCCATCGCGAACCCGTATGCCACTGTTCCCGACGGCACCAAGGGGATGGCGATTCCAGGTAGCAGTGTTGGTTCGCACGGAGGCGTTGGTCCAATCAGGCGGCATCGAAGCGCTACCCCGACGGTCAGGCCTGGGTCGTTACCGTTGAACCTTAGCGGGAGTCCAGGGTACCACCCTTACTTCGGTGGCGGTGGCAACAATGGCTCCAGCGTCGCTGGGAGCAGGACTCGAAGGGAGTCTCAGTCCTCGCTATCAGCCTCCTTCGCGAACATGGATGCATCGGCATTCTCTATCCCTGAACCCCCAGCCCAGATGTTGTCTTCCAGTCTGGCGATGCAGTCTATGATGGATGCCAGTACTGCTGGTGACGCCGCGTATCCAGACATCTTGGATATCGATGGGACGGGCGCCATGTCCGTCCAACAAACCGCCGTGGTAGACAATGGCAGCGTGACATTCGGCGTCGATAGTCCCTCGTCCATCAACTCTTCGGCTGCTGCTGCTGCTGCTGCTGCCGCTACATCCTACTTGATCGACATGGACCCCATCCAGCATCACTCGTCGTTCGGCCTCGCTCCTCGAGGGGATACGGAGCCGCTACAATTGGAGGAGAGCGTTGAGTTCACAAAGCACCTCGACGTTGGTGTCGGAGTGAGCGAGGACAGTCAAGGGTTCAGAGGTCTGATGCATCACCCTCGAACCATGGAGCACGAGCACGAACAGGTGCAGGTGTAACAGTGGAAGGCTCGCTATTCGGTCTCAATCTCCCTTTTCGATCATGGTACTTGCGATTCGTAATGTATGTGAGTCTGAATGCTTCTGAGAGCGGTTTATCCTTACGCGTTCGTAAAAAGAAACTCTCCTTTTCTCTGTATCCTCCAGCTCTTTCGTTCAATGTATCTACATTATTGTCATTCCACCGCATTTATCCTGCTATTATGGCGCTTCGTTGGCCCTACCTCGCTCGTCCTTCCCTCTTGACCTTTTCCTATTTCTTTTTTTTTGTTTTGTTTTGTTGTATTTTGGAAACGCTTCCCTTGGTCGCAACCGTTCCTTTCTAGCAGGGCTAATTTCTTTCATTGGAGAACTCCGGTCATATCTGGATGTGTCGTAGTTGTATATCTTATTCTAAAATTTCTGTGATCATAGAGACTGGCTGCAAGCGTGTCAGGGTGATGCCCTGTAGCCGCAAATGTGGGGGCATTTGCAGCGTATCTGAGGTACCGAGCTCTACCTGTCATAGTGCTTTCCCTTGTGCAATCATGCACATCGTGCCCCCCCCAAAAAGAAAACATCAAACTAACCTTGCCACCTATTGCACGTAACTTGACTTTGAGCTCCAAACTCCTCATGCTACAACGATCGCAACCCTCACGATCTGAACGATTATACTGCTTTTGCAATCGGCAATGTCGTAGCGCCAGCCCGGATTCAGAAATCGTGCGCTCTGGCAAGCAAGGTCATGGGTGAGCAGCATCGCCGCCGCCGCTTCCCGGAACACCCCCGTCCCTATTCTGAACGGTAACGCACCTTTATCTTTCCGTAACGAGACGAAACGAAAACCAACGTTGATCCATCTGTCGAACGGTCACATTCCTTCACCTCAGCTGCCGGATAGCCTTTGTTGTTGTTATTATTATTCTGAAATAGGGCCGTTGCTGCATATCTGCAAATCCTCCGCCTTGGGTCCATTCCTGAACGGTGTACTTGTATAGAACTCCGCTCGCGACTGTGGAACCGGAAGGACTGTTGCTTCGCTGGAAGCCTATCCGAGCACGATGTAAAGATGGAGGATTGTTGGTATGTAAGAGCGAATGAAGCGATCAGGGAGATTGAGCTGGCCTAGGTGGTGTGGCCTAGACGTGTGTGTATCGAGAGCAACCCGTAGACGTTGGGGCTAACCAGATGCGCGATCCTCGACAGAGCTTCAGGATATTCTCCAGCTGAAAACACAATCAGTTCAAGGGATGACTCTCCACAACTCTTTGCAAGAGGTCTCCGAGAACCTGATTGCTTTCATCTTTTGGTTCGTGACAAGTTGTGGGTTTTATTCAGAGTTCGCACGAGAGCGTTGACATCAGATGACGTTGCGTGGGGAAAGAGGGGGGGGGGACGAGGAGAGGCTCTCCTGTCACCGTGACAATGATACAATGATGGCGTCGGAGGGGACTGAGTGATGTTATTGACGATGATCGGCTCCGAGATTGCCGTCCTCTGGCAGGTCAGTGAAGGGAGTGGTTCGGAGGAAAGATGCGAAACCGTTCAGGTTCCGAATCTGTTCGATGGTGTAATCTCACGCGTTTTGACAATTTCTGATAGTTGATCGACATCATACTGTAAGAGGAGTAGAGAGTAGCTTGCAATCTTATCTTCACCGTCAACTACCCTCTGCCTCATGAGAGAAGGCGTAACGCTTTATTCGTGGAGTGCAAAGGCGAGGTGGTTGAGAGCGATGAAGGGACCTGGGGATCAAAAGGGGGAGCCCTTCTTCCCGGTACTGTATGCCGGTATCGAGGTCGATGGAGTTTCAGGTCTGCTAGGATCGTTCATAGAGCGCATTGCCGAGGTTGCCGAGGGCAGACCAGCGAGCGGGGTGGCGTGGAGGACAAAGAGAGAGTTCCTCTCGGTGATGTCCTATGCCTTCTGCGAGGTTGACAGAGGGCACAGCCGAGTTCATCCAGGACATGACAGGGTCTCAAATGGTTGACCGAGGATTGCTCCAGTGGTATGTATTAGCCTTGGCGAATCAACAATGCGTTGACGGGGTTGGCTCGGAAAACGATCGACGCTCAGAACATTCCATGGCGTCGATCCTGTGACATCACGGGGTGCCTCTTCCTGGATCAGGAGTCCTCCCGAGCTACGTCACAAGGCCCGCGTGAAAGGAATGAAATCGAAAGCCCAAGCTACGCGTATGTGGTGGTGAGAGGTGATGACGATGACGTCGGTGGCTCGTCACTGGTCCACAACAGCCAATATAAACATCAAACGCCGCGCCGTAGTCTGCACTTCCCCTTCACCACTACTTACCCCCTTCCATCACTCCCCGCCTCCAACGCTCACAGATGAGGACGTCTGTTATCCTGTCTATTGCCCTCCTTGCTGCGTCCAGCAACGCCTCATGGTTCTCGTCAGATGATAAGCCAGGTATGGATCCACAAGTGTCGTCATTGCGACTCAGACTGGGTATCGATAATTCTTTTGAATATTTACGTTCAGAATATGAGAGCTGGGATACTCAGCAGCTACATCACTGGCTCGAGGCCAACTCGATCAAGACACCCGAAAATTATGGTCAAAAAGATTTGAGGAAGCTCGTCGCCTCCAACTGGGAATCGTACGCTTCTCTTTTACATTGGATTGCGCGGCGAGTCTGATGTCATTTCTTCCACATCCAGTCACAAGCCCTGGACTCAGGCAACCTACGAGTCTGCTCAGCAGTACTACCAGGGTGTGTCAGCCGCCGACGCGTTCGACACTTGGGACGAGAGCAAGTTGAGAAGTTGGCTCGTCCAGCAGGGCGTCGTCGAGCCCAAAACACCAAGAGAAGCTCTGATAGTCAGCGCCAAGAACAAGTGCGTCTCGTCTAGCGGGCTCAATATATGATTTTCCTAGCTGACCACTCACGACGTCTTTAGGTACAGGCAGTATACGGCCGCCGCTTCGTCCCTAAGCGCCCAGGCATCCGCAGATGCTTCTACCGCCGTGTACGGCGATTCGGCTCACCAGGCCTCCAAATCCGCGTCATCCATCGCATCGCATGCCTCAAAGTCTGCGACGTCCATCGCCTTTGCTGCTTCCGGGACAGGCGCTGCCTACGCTAGTTCAGCCTCGTCCATCGCCACCGATGCTACAAAGTCCGCCTCCTCCGCGTACGCTTCGGCCACCGCGTTCGCTGCCAAGAAACTCGACGATACCACGGATTACGTCTATTCTACCTGGTATGCTACGAACGCTTCCTGAAGGTGGCTTGACCCGAAAACGTCAACTGATCCCTTGGATATTCTGGCAGGGACGACAATCAGCTCCGAACCTACCTTGAGAACAAGGGCATGATCAAAACCAAACAGCAAGCTACCCGTGACGAGCTCCTCGCCAAGATGAAGGGCGCGTACAACTCTGCGACCGACCCGGTGTACAACGCGTGGAGCGACTCATATATGAAACAGTGGCTCGTCGCTCATGGTATCATCAAGTCCGACTATGAGGCCAAGCGTGACTATTACATGAGCCAGCTCAAGAGCTACTATTACGGTCCTCAGGATAAGGTCTGGAACGCTTGGTCTGGTATGATTCGCCTTCTTTACCTCGATCCGGTACCAGAGACGCTCACCAAGATCTGTGATTCTTAGACTCTGACACGAAGGCTTGGCTCGTTAAGAACGGCTACGTCAAATCTGACGCTCAAGTCACCAGAGAAAAGATGCAAAACATGGTCGCCAAGAACTACTACAACGCAAAGGATACCGCATGGTCCGCATGGGATGACGCCTCCATGACCACCTGGCTTGTGGACCAGGGCTACCTCCGCTCCGATGCGGTCAGTACCACCCCCAACTCCGCTTACCCAGATTCATACGCCGCCGCTGTCGCTGATCGTCCAGCTCACATCCAGGAGGTCAAACGTGACGAACTCACCAAGCTGATGAACGAGAAATACAACGACCTCCATTCGAGGACGAGCGATTATTTGACGTGGCCTGATGCGCGTCTTCGTGCCTATCTGAGGTCGCATGGTGTGGATGATACTAAGGTCGTTCCTGGGTCGAGGCCTTCGCTCCTTCAAGAAGTTCGTATTCGTTATCATCAGACGAATAATCGGGTGGATCAACTTATCGCCTCCATCCGCGATACGATCAATGCGGGTGTTGGGAGTGCTGAGGCCAAGTTGGCTCAGGTACGGTTTTTTCTTTTTTTTTTAAAGCGTTTATCTTTGCCCGAGTTTTATCATCGTAGGAGTGCTGATAGTGTCCTTTTTTTGGGTTTAGGTCATGGATATGCTGAAAGGCGGTTCTGACACGGCGACCGATTACGCCGTCCAGGGGACTGATGCCGCCTCTGCTGCCGCTGCAGACTACACTGATGGCGCCAAGGCCTCCGCATCCTCTGCCGCTTCTGCTGCTGGCTCTACCTACTCTTCTGCCAAGAAGAGCGCGGCGGATAAGGCTGCTGGTGCCGCTGGTGCGGCCGAGCGCCAAGCTGGCAAAGCAAAGAAGTCCGCTGAGGATGCCAGGGATGAGCTGTAAAAGAGAGGAGGATGAATGGATGGTGATGATGATGATGATGATGATGATGATGAGAAAAGGGAGACCGCTGTATTCGTGATCCCTCTGACCCGCACACCTTCATGGCTACGGAACGAAAATAATAAACATATCATGTCCCCTCATTCGTCTTCTTGGACCCTACAGGTACCATCTTACTCTTTGCACCTCTGTATGATTAGATTAGTCTTTACGCTCGATGATTTATGATTTGTGTGGTCTTCCCTATGCGTATCT
>WSTV01000389.1:0-28849 GCA_019632285.1 Tulasnella sp. 332 | reverse complement strand
ATGGGAATGTCTATTGTTCGAATGCTACACTGGGTGAAACCTGGGCGAAACTGGGTGCTAAGGCAAACTACCTGACATACCAGTAGATGACACTAGCAGGATCACAATCAAATGTAAGATTAGTTCTTCAGGGACTAATCTAAGTTTTACTAAGGCGACACCTAGAGGTACTCACTTCTGCTGAGGATTGGATTTGGGGCTAATAGATCTGGAATAGAGCTAAGAGCTGGCTTGGGATGCCTGAAGAACTGTTATACTAGATAATTGTAATGGGGAACCTCCTACTGAGAGTCCCCTTCTATTTGTGCATGAATATCTACAAGTGATGTCATGATGAGATCATGGCTTCAAAGGAGGTGGTTTAAGGAGTGAATGGTGCTCAGCTAACTTCTCTAATGGAGCCATGCTTCTAAATGACTAAATGATGACTGATACTTTCTGGAATATTCTATGAAGGATTAGCTCCACTCATGATGTCATCAGTTAGACCTAAGTCTATAATGATATAATGAATTATATTCTTTCAGAGAGGAGTAATGCAGTGACTTCCCAACCATGGGAATGTCTATTGTTTGAGTGCTAAACTGGGCAGTAAAGTAAACTGCCTTATATTGCCACATGGATACCTTCCTTCTATGGGAATCTCTATTGTTCAAATGCTAAGTTGGCATTCTAGGCAAAGCTGGGTGCTAAGGCAAACTACCTGACACCCACAACCAGGGATGAAAGGTGATGGTCTGACTTCCACATGTGTTCTTTTGGCTGGGCACTTGGGGGTAAGGATTATTCTAGTCTCTAAGATGGAGATCTGAACTCTGTGGCAGGCTGGATGGTCCTTGGGGGGGACTTCAATTGGTTCCTGGGAGAGGTGGTGCATGTCTGCTGTTTTGTTACCTGTCTTCTTTTTCAGAGCCTGCATCAGTGTCAACAGTCAATCTTCCATGTTTTTGTCTTCCTGCTGTTGGGTGAAGGGGGGGGCATTCTTCCCCATCTAGGACCTCAATGGGCTCCTGTATAGAGGAGAGTAGACATCACTTGTGTGAAAGGCAATGTGGAGTTCTCTAGATGTTCCAGGAAGCTGCGAACAGCTAGTTTGAGGTTTAAGCCACTGGCAAGACCTTGGGAGGCGTCGTGGTAGTGGGATATGGTGTTCTTTCTTAGCAGAGTGTGGTAGGGTTGCATAGTTATGTGTTGGTCTCACAAGCTTCATTGGTGCACAACTCTTATACAGCAACCATCAAGGCTGGGCCTGATGGTTGTACTCATCACTCAAGTGAGGCAGCAAGGTTGCCTTTGTCCTAGGTTTACATTTTGGGGGGCAAAGAGGTGTCTCACATCTAGGTCCCTCTATACTTGGTGTTGGAAAACTACCAGTTAGTGAGTGAATTGGCCATATGTACCATAGGTTTACATTGTCATGACTTTGTCCTGCTCCAAGTCCAATCGAACACAGGCTCCTCCTCTATGGTCACATTCTACCTTCCCATGGAACAGACCTCAGACTTATCTTGGATCATTATTGGTTTTACCCTGGACTAACTTCTAATCATGTGTCTCACTTTGTCAGACTTCTCTCACTTAGGAGGTTACCTGTCACTGCCCTGCAATTCTCCCCATGTGTTCTCCCACACCACTGCGCAGTGTACTCATGTTAGGTTTGTAAGCCTCCACTCCTGTACACCTATATATACCAGTAGGCATAGAGGACTTATTCCTCACACAACATCTTGTATCTCCACTCCTCACTGTACCTCATCTCCTCTCTCCACTTATCAACGTTGAGCTTCTAGTGCTCCTCGTTGTCTCTTATACATTATCCTTTGTCCTCCTCACTGAGCTCCTAGTGCTCACTACCGTCATTGTTGTCGTCCAGCGGTACCTCAGCCTACTCATCGTGACATACATAGCTTTTTTGTCATATCATAAGGGGTTGCAACATGTTTGATTGAGTCAGCAGTTACGCAGTGTAATTGTAGGCGCTGATGGTGTCACACAGTGCTGCTTGGGTTCACTCAGCACTGAGGTTATAGAGTTAGTTCTTTTGTCTAAAACCTGGGCTAACTCATCATCGTATTCCTCACACAGGGGGTGTAGGGGAGTAGCGATTTCATGTATTGACTCTGTACATGGTGGGGTCAAGGTGTGGTATTCACTGCTGTGAGTTGCCCCTGCGGGTGGTTACATCAATGCATCGGTCGGAGTGGCAGAGGGGGCTCTGTCACTTTTCCCGGTAGGTGGACATTGGCCTAAGCCTCTGTCTCAACCTCTTAGAGTGGTCTTCATGTCGGTGCGGTAGGAGCGGTCCAAATCGAGACGATTCGGAGTTAGCCCGCTCCGTCACCGACACTTCCACCTACTCCGTATTTTGCGTGTCAAGGTTAGCCCTGCGCTAGCGCGCATGGTTTCACCCCCTCACCACTGTGAGGTCCTCAACGCCGACTTCGAGGGGGGGGGGATTCGATGCTGTCGGGCGACCACGTTTGTGCATATAAATTGCTGCGCAACCATTGTTGAGGCTGTGGGAAAACGTGGATTTGCCGCCAGTTGTCCTCCCACTCACCGCTCAAATGTCCTCGGAATTGGACCTTGGATGGAGCTATCCCAACGAACATAAGTACTTCAAAAATGCCAAGGATCCTAATGTTCCCAAGGATTCATGCGATTCCTTGAACCCCTTCGACCTGAATCCTCTCAGTTGGTTGACTCTTGATCGCTCCATCCTGCCTCCTCCCCTTCCCATACGCATATACACCTCGATTCCTGCTCAAGGAATGTCCCACTCAATCTCATTTCCAGACTTTGAGGGCCGGGTGCGCTCCTCGTTTCATCACAGATTCAGATAATCTCTAACCTTTGTCTGGACACAGACTGTTGAAGCCGAGTTGGAATCGCCAGATATTGACATGGTCAAGTGGGCGCTCTCCATTCTAGTTGAAAGTACGAAGATCTTAAACGAGATAAATCTCTCCGCGTGAGTAGCTCATCTTCAATCCGAGTCATTCACCCTATTGATACGGAATCCCTTAAAGGATCACCGGGAACTCGAACTCTGATGAGTGTGCAAACGGCTTGATGTCGGAGCTCATCAAAATCGCCTGTCATGCTCTCGTCCGCGAGGCAGACATCCAATTCAGCGAGCTTCGTCGCGAACACGATGCTCGCGCTCATGCATATCGCCATCAGCGTAATGCTCGAGTCGCCGAGTTGGCCTCCCGCTGGAATGCCCTTGCCCCAATCAATAACCTTCCTGTTGAGGTGTTTAGTAACATCCTCGTCTTTGTGACCGCTGTCAAGGGACCCAACAGGCAGGGAGAGGTACTTATGTCCCTCGCGACCGTCGGAAAATATTGGAAAGAAGTGGTATTCTCCACACCTCAGCTGTGGTCAAGGTTACATGAGTACATGCCATCCAAACAGCTGGGGTTGGCGATAGAGAGGTCAAGGTCAACGCCCGTTGATATCATGTTCGATGAGGTTGCTCGATATCCGATGGGAATTGGCTGTGGCAGGCGAGAAAGATTCATCGAGGCGATCCACCCATTGATGCAACGGTGGAGAACATTGGACGGCCAAAGTGTTCCACAGAGTACTCTCAACCTTCTGGAGTCTAACGCGTTAATCCTTGAGAATATTTGTCTCATTGGAAAGCGCTGGGGAGACTTCGACCGCTTTGGATTGGGCATCGGAGCTCACCTACTCTCTTTGGAACTCACAAGAGTCGACACTGACTGGAGCTCAGTACGAATCCGAGGGCTCATGACCTTAACTTTACATGATCTTCCTGTCAACATCGCCCCTTCCACAGCACAACTCAGCCGCATCATCGCGAATTCTCCTGAGTTGGAGGAGCTAGTTCTAAGTGATGTTGGAGTACATAACTCCCTGGACAGCGATACCTTGGGCGCGGAACCCTTCCCTCCCCTCCTGCGACTAAAGATGCTGAAGCTTAGAAACATCCCATGTACCTCTTATAACTACATCCTCAGCCGGCTTCGCTTCCCGAATTGTGTCAGCATTGAACTTCAACCAGACCCCCCGAGCACCAACGACCTACATAGCTACAATTCGTCTGACGCGTATCGGCACAACACGCTAACCTTCGTTCAACAAGTTCGCCATGCGCTTTTAACGAATGAAGCCATCGAAGTATCCCTTGGACGAGGTGATTCTAGAATCGCCGCTCATCTACGCACACTCGGGTGGACACAGGGTCAAAACATAGGAGGGGGAAACCATAGTCCTGGATTTAGTCTAGTTCTTCGACCGGCACCTGTCTCCATCCTGACGTTCAACCCCGGAGCGATAACCGAGGTGGTTGAACTCGCTCAACAAGCTTGTTCTGCATCCACCGGTATCCACCTCTCTGTCGGCCTCGGCCTCGACCGACCTGACTTCCCCCTCGAATCCCTCACAGCTTTGAATGACTCGGTGGTCACTCTCTCTCTGAGCGGGGACGCCGACTTCCGATCCGTGATGTGGTATATAGGACAACGCCAAGGCTCCCAGATCGATGGCGGGGATGGGGAAGGCACTTCTTGGTTGTTCCCTAGGTTGACAAAGATTGATCTCTGGGCCTCGCATGGAAGACTATCAGTGGTCACCCTCAGACAGATGGTGCAAGACCGATGGGTTAAATACAAGGACCAAGGTAGCGAAATGAGACCGGAAGGGTCTATTGAGGTTAGAATGCCGATACGGAAAGGAGGGAAGACAGAGTACTGGAAACCGGTGGTCCGAAAGAGGAAGCTTGGGCGGAAGAAAGCGCCCGTGTCCGAGGATGAATCAGACGACGAAGTGGATCGAGAGTTTCAAGAGGTAGGCCTGCGGAAATGCTGATCCTTGCATCAGCTAATCATGACGGCCGCCTATTAGGATTGAAGGTTCAAGATGGACCCCATACCGTTCGGGATGTACATTGTGTCCTCAACCATCTTTGAAAGATGAAAAATTCTTTTCCATGCTTAGATGTTTGGAATTTGTCTACAGCGTACACTCGGCGAAGTGGTATTATGATAACAGCGGATGTTATCTCCAACATTGAGGGCTGTACGATTGGTACCAGCAAGCCCTATAGGAATGTATGCCAGACCTCAAGATGCTGTGTTTCAACGAGCATATACACCCCTAGCCTTTCATCCTGACCTCTCCAACCACACAATTATCAAGCTCATGGTTAAGATGAACAGAACGATATGTGCTTGATGGCGCAACTGATCGCAGCTATGACCAGCCAGCATGTGCATTATTAGATACCATCCGAACGGTTGCGACAATAGACCTCCCAACTCTCCTTCTGCCGGAACCATATACTTCCATCAAGTGCGGCACTTGAAAACCATGCTCCCTTTGCCCGCCATCGCTTAGAGACGTCAGGGTCGTCCCCGACCCGAGGAAGTTCCATTACCGTCAATTTCCCTTTCACCACCGCTTCCTCCAAGCTCTCCAACGGATTCTTTTCTATTTGCTCCAAGAAACTTATGAACCAAGCATCTTCCATCCTGTTGACGGCTAGCACAAGCTCTAGTGGTACCGGTCCCCTCCCGCTCCAACACCTTAAAATATCCTGTTGTAGGTCCAGACCCACACTTCTCGCATCCACGGTGAATGGAAATGCCATTATGCACAACTTCAAACTTTTCAGTTCCGATAGCTTGACCAAAAGGCGTGGTGAGAAGGTGAACATGACGATTGCCATCCGTTGTAAAGTCTTCCAAGTTGGTAAATAGCGCCAGTCGTGCCAGTTATACCCAATGCAGAGCTCCTGGATAGCGGAGAGAGATTGAAGGGCATTATAGATTACGTCGTGGCCTGCACGATCGCTCGAGACGCTGGGACTGAGCGAGACGCCAAGGAAGAGACGGATTACGGTGTGCCGTAGAGCGTAGACCATCGATCCAATCTGCTGAGCTTGAGACCTGGTAGGGAAGACAAAGTTCGCGAATGCTAGACTTTTCCTGCACGTCGGAGAAAGTGTCAAATAAGTAAGGTAATGGCCGGATCGACTCACACCAACACTCCTATCACGAGGCCCGAATCTGTTAGGATGGATGGTGTATTCATCAAAGCCGGAGCCACCGTATTTGTGAAAGACTCTAATGACTCCGGAGTAATGAAGACCCTCGAGTAAAGTATAGGTTTCGTCAAAGCGTGGAATGCGCGACTGGTGAGACACAACTGTGCTAGAGCGTGAGCATGGCCTGAAGCAAGGCAATAAGCCGATGGGTGGGATGGCTGGCCGAGCGCTTGGCTGATTTGGATGCAGATCTCTGGAGGAAAGCTGGGGCTGCTGCTTTCAACGCTCATGACTTGAAACGACCGGGGACAAAGATCGAACAAATGTTGACACGTTGATCCACCACGGCAGCTCTGCGTGTTCGGCTCTCACGGATGGCTAGTACAGTATATGAGTAGATCAGCAACCGCTTTTGCCTTGTGAATCTTGGAAGGCATGAGGAGAAAGGCACAAATCTCACGGAGCAAGCTCAGGCACGGCTTAGCTTGTGACGTCACTGAAAGAGACATGTTTTCTGAAACAGTCCAAACAACGAAAAAGCTACTCCTTTGAGAAGGTAGCCATCATCATGAGGAAGTAGAACCAACCATCTGATGTGTATTTTTTTCCAATGTTCGAGACTAAACATGGCTTTTTCAGTGGAGCTCCCAAGGAAGACCGTGTCTGTGACTCTATGATAGTTGCCGTCAATTTAATATTGTCCCTGCCTAAAATGATGTGAACCGGTAAAAAGCTGTCTGGTATACCTCAAGTGGACTACGTGGATTGTGCATGGCGGAATTCCTCATCGGGCGAAATCCCCAGTTCAAACGAATGCGTTTTGAGCCGATGCGGCTACAATATGTGCGAAGGAGGAAATCGATTTGATTAGTAGCAATATTCGGGCATGAATAATAACCGATCTCCAGTGTGGTAGCTCCGATTAAGAGACCTGATACTGCCAAGCGGCCACGTTTGTGCACAGAAACCGTTGTTCAACCGTTGTTGAGGTTGTGAGAAAACGCGGATAGCTCCCCCTGTCCTCCACTGACTCTAACCGCCCAAATGTCCTCGGAACTGGACCTTGGATGGAGCTATCTAAACGCACAGAGAGATCCAAACGATGGCAAGACTCCCAACGTTAGCGTGGATCCCTACAACCATTTGGATCCTTTTGGTCACATTCTTGCTTGCCCCACCCTACCACCTCCCCCTCCAACACGCATCTATACCTCGATTCCTGCTCAAGGCATGCCTCATCCAATCACATTTCCAGACTTTGAAGGCCGGGTGCGCTCCTCGCTTCTTCGCAGATCCAGTTAGTCGCTGACCTGGTCTTGATACAGGCTGTTGAAGATGAGTTGGAACCACCAGAAATTAATATCGTCAAGCGGGCGCTCTCCATGCTAGTAGACAGTACGCAGAGCATAAACAATACACGTCTCTCCATGTGAGTAGCCCCCCTCTGATCCAGGCCATTCATCTTGTTGATATGAACGACCTCAAAGGATCACCGGGAACTCAAACTCTGATGAATGTGTGAACGGCCGAATGTCGGAGCTTATCAAGGTCGCCTGTCAAGCTCTCGTCCGCGAGGCGGATATCCAATCCAGCGATCTGCGCCACGAACACGACGCCCGCGCTCTCGCATATCGTCGTCGGCGTGATGCTCAGGTTGCCGAGTTGGCCTACCGCCAGAACACCCTCGCCCCAATCAACAACCTTCCCTTCGAGGTGCTCAGCGATATCATCGTCTTGACAGTCGCAACTAGTGTCGGGAGCATCCATAAAGTACTCCTGACCCTCGCAACTGTTGTGAAGCATTGGAAGGAAGTCGTCTTCTCAACGCCTCGGCTATGGTCGAAGCTGGAAGAGTCCATGTCGCCAACACAGTTGGAGTTGGCGATAAGCAGGTCAAGTACAACACGGCTTGATATTCTGCTCCCAGGGAAAGGGCTATCTGAAGATGGTGGAGTCAAACGAAACGAATTCGTCGCAAGGGTCATCCCCTTCGTCCAACGTTGGAGAACATTAGATGGTCTTCAGGTTCCAGATAGTGTGCTCGACATTCTGGAGTTCGAAGCCCCGGCTCTTCAGACTATCCGTCTCAGACGATGGGGACGGGATGAGATCAGCCGGTTCGGATTAGGCATTGGAGCTCGCCTCCGTTCGTTAGAACTCTCAAGAGTCGCCACTACTAATTGGGACTCAACAAGAATTGGGGGGCTTGTATCCTTATCTCTGTCTTTCATCCCTGAGCAAGACGCGCCTTCTCTGACACAGCTCTGTTGCATCATCGCGGATTCTCCTGATCTCGAAGAGCTAGCTCTGAATGATGTTGCAGTACGCCCACCCGCAGAAAGCGATATCTTGAGCAAGGGAACCTTCCCTTCCTCCCAGCGACTAACGATGCTGAAGCTGAAACGCATCCCATGCACTTCTTACAACCATCTCCTTGCCCGACTTCACTTTCCGAATTGTCCCAGCATCGAACTGCAACCGGACCCGCCCACTCCGACCTCGGCCCGTCCATCTGCCTCCAACGGGTCCGACACGTATCGACATGACACGCCGACCTTTGCTCGACAAGTTGAACGTGCACTTCTTGTGGACGGAGCCATCTTTGTATCCCTGGGGGAAGCTGGTCGTAGGGCTGCGTATCTGAGCTCCTACGGATGGCACCAAGACATTGGATCGGAAAGGAGCGGTCCCGGATTCAGCCTATTACTATGGCCGATACTCAGCGGCCCAGGCGAGTCACGCGCGACGTTCCCACTCGGAGCGATAACCGGGGTGGTTGAACTCGTTCGGCGGGCCAACCCTGAATCTACCAACGTCCATCTCTCCATCAGCCTCGGCCTCAACCGACCGGACTTCCCCCTCGAATTCCTTACAGCTCTCAGTCATTCAGTGATTTCGCTTTCTCTGAGCGGTGATGCCGGCTTTCGAGCCGTGATGTGGTATCTGGGACAACGCCAAGCATCACACATCGACGCTGGAGACGGGGAAGGCGCTTGGTTGTTTCCCAGGTTGAAGAAGATTGATCTCTGGGCCTCGTATAATAACCTATCGGTGGTCGCCATCAGAAAGATGGTGCAAGACCGATGGGTTAAATACACGGACCGAGGTAGCAACACGAGACCGGAAGGATACGTAGAGGTTAAGGTGCCAATACAGAAGGGAGGGAAGACAGAGTACTGGAAACCGGTGGTCATGGAGAAGAAGTCCGGACGGAAGAAAGCGCCCGTGTCCGAGGATGAATCGGACGACGAGGCGGATCTAGAGTTTCAGGAGGTACGCCCTTGTCAAACGCTAAGCCTTGGGTGTCGTTTCAGCTACAATAGCTGATAGTAACGGTTGCCTATTAGGAATGAATGCTCGTGATGAAAACCATGGCAGGGATTAGGCTGTTTGGGATGCGGATGATGCCTATGATCATCTTTCAAGAACACTCCACGATAGCGAACTGATCAGCCAAACAGAGCATTATGACAAGAATGGACTCCATATTCAACACCGAGTGTCTATATCAATGATTTATCTATCGGAGCTCACCCATCCTCTCTAGTTTTGGGAAACCGGAATGGGCGCTTGATCTCAAATTCCGTGTAAATTCCTAGGATGATATGGCTGAGCTGATGGGTTCGCACCACTTTACGTAGTGGAGTCCTTGGAGTAGTTGATGTAATGTATTTTGACGAATCCGAGTCTGATACGCATTTGACCTTGGATGAGCCGCGGTAGGGGGTCATCTGGCTCCCCTTTAGCGTACCTGTACCATCGGAGATTGGAGGATGCCCTAAGCAGACTCGGGACCTTCTACGTAAGGATCGATTCGATGAGTGACCAAGCGCGGGATATATTGACTCAATGACAGGGAGACGCAAGCAGACCAATTTCTGTGTTCTGTATAAAAGATGAGCATGTCCAACAGGATACATCAGTTGCCCAACGTCCTGCATGCGGTACCCAGTGTCAGCGTTGGGGGTGTAAAATCAGCTGTAGAGCCGCAGGGTAACCTCTAGGTAGGTGGTATGTGTAATAGGCCCCGACAGATCATCATCGGCACGACCGATTCAGAACTGCAGTTGACAAAATCGGGCACCTCGACGCGTCCTGCTGGGAAATCTCATTCCGTATAGCAAACGCCCAATGACAAAAATGGAGCTTATCTTCAACGCTGAGTGCCTATCTGGATGATTCATCCATCTGGACGCATGTATCTTCCCCAGGTTGATGTCGTCTCCTTTGACGATGTATCTGAGTCTGCCATATTAGGAGCAGTGGGCTTCAGAGATGTCTGACCGCGAGGCGAGAATTGATTTGATGAGTGAATGAGCAGGGTGATATGATATATTGAAATGAAGATAAGGGGGAAACCATTTTTTAGTTTCATAGAAACATGAGCGCCCATAACGGGACCTCAGTTGCCAATTGAGGTACGTTTGCATGTCGTGCACCAACCAATGTTACTACTGGGAGAGAGCACAAAAAGGCTCCCTGATTAGGTATACCTGAGCAAGCCTAGATCCAATTACTCAATCTCCAGAATGACTGGAATCCTTATCGCTCTGTGGGGAGTGTGGGTACTTCGCCGTGTACGGCCGTGTCAAAACGGGATATCAGTTTGATAAGTTATAGAGTTCGACTACAGATAGTAGTATAGCTTCTGGAAACACTAATGCAAATCTATTGAGTTCCCACATTGAGCTTGGTATGCAAAATCCGGCTAACAAATGCGATAAGGTATTTAAATTGCGGTGTTGGTTGAGACTGTGGGAAAACGTGGAACGAGAGCCGTTACTGCTCTGAGCGCTTCACTGACAAGATTCCTCTGGAACTGGACCCAGGAGATTCATATCTCAACAACCACAAGGACTCATCGCATGCTTCAGCTTTTAAACATTATTCTACCGCGCACACCCTCAAGCGCATTTATACTTCGATTCCTGCTCAAAACATGTCCCGTCTGATCACATTCCCCGATTTTGAAGACCAAATGCGCTCCTAGCTTCATCAAATTCCCCATCTCTAACCTTGAATCCATAAATTCTGTCGAAGAAGAGTTGGAATCACCAGAAATGGACGTCATCAAACGTGCGCTGTCCATGCTGGTTGACAGCAAGCGGAGCATAAAGAAGATACGTCTCTCCACGTGAGTGGCTCTCCTCCAATACAAGCTACTAAACCTGTTGATATGTGGTACCTCAAAGGATTATCCAAAGGCCAAGCTCTGATGAATGCGCAAACGGCTGGATGTTGGAGCTTATCAAAGTCGCTTGCCAAACTCTCCTCCGCGAAGGGGACACACAATCTAACAATCTCCGTCGCGAATATGACACCTCAGCTCTCGCATATCGTCTTCAACGTGATGCTCAGGTCGCGGAGTTGGCCTACCGCCAGAACACCCTCGCTCCAATCAACAACCTCCTGGTCGAGGTACCCAGCACTATCCTCGTCCTTGCGGCTGCGACCGATGTTGGAAGCGTAAATCAACACCACCAAGTGCCCAAGTCCCTCGCAACCGTCGGAAAATATTGGAAAAAAGTGGTATTCTTAACACAGATGTGGTCAAGGCTACAGGAGCATATGTCATCCATGCAGTGGGAGTTGGCGATAGAGGGGTCAAGGACAATGCCACTTGGTGTCGTATTCGACTGGGAAGGCCCACATGGAGGTCAAAAGCACAGGCAAGGAGAATTCGTCATGAGGGTAAGCCCCCTGATGCAACGGTGGAGAACATTGGACGGTCGCCGTGTTCTATAGAGTGTTCTCGACCTCCTTGAGTTCGAGGGATCAAACCCCAGACTATCCTTCTTTCAAGAGGTTGGGACGGCGTCGACCACTTTCGATTGCGCATCGGAACTCACCCATGCTCATTACAACCCGCAAGAGTCGACACTGACTGGACTTCAGTGCGAATCCGGTGACTCATCTCCTTATCTCTATACGGCCTTCCCCAGAAGAACTCGCCTTCCACAGCACAGCGCAGTCACATTATCGCGGATTTTTCTGCCCTTGAGGAGCTCAATCCGCTGCTGTTGGATTACACAATGCTCCAGATAGCGATTTATTGGAACCAGAACCTTTTCCTTCCCTCTTACGTGTAAGAATGTTGAAGCTTAAAAGTATCTCATGTATCTCTTACAGTCACCTCCTCACTAGGCTTTGCTTTTCAAATTGTGGCAGCATCGAACTTCAACCGGCCGCTCGATCTCCACTCTCTTACATCCTTACAATCCGTCTGACGCATATCGACACAACACGCCGACTTTCGCTTAACAAGTCAAACATGCAATTCTCACTGATGGAGCCATCGCAATATCCCTTGGACTACCGCTCATCTGCGCACGCTCAGATGGTCGCAAAGCCAAAATGAAACGGGAGAAAATAGCGACCATAGATTTAGTCTATTAATTCGACCTTAATTATCCCAAGCCCAACGTTCAAACCTTGGAGTGACAACCGAGGTGATTGAGCTCGTTTAGGAGGCCTGCCCTGCATCTACCGACATCCACCTCTCCGTCTCCCTTGGCCTCGACCGACCGGACTTCCCCCTCGAATGCCTCACAGCTCTCAACGACCCAGTGATTACGCTATCTCCGAAGTAAGATGTCAACTTCTGGTCCGTGACGTAGTATTTGGGAAAACGCTTGGAGCCGCCTATCGAAGGTGGCATTGGGGATTGGTTGTTTTCGAGGTTAAAGGAGATTGATCCCAGAGCCTTGCATGGAAAACAATCGGTGGTTGCCCTCAGGCAGATGGTGCAAGATCGATGGGTCGAATACAAGGACAGTCGTGGCGGAACGAGACCGGAAGGATCTGTTGAGGTTAAAATGCCGGTACGGAAGGGAGGGGTGACAGAGTACTGGAAACCAATCAATAGAAAGAGGAAGTCAGGACGGAAAAGCACTCGTGTCCGAGGATGAATCAAATGACGAGGCGAATACAGAGCTTCAAGAGGTAAGCCCTTGCCAGACGCTAATCTTTGCAATAAGGGATCCTGAAGGTTTCCCATCAGGATTGAAAGACCGTTTTATCAACAGCGGCAATGGCATACCGTTAAGGATGCAAAGAGTGTCATAAGGGTCCAAAAGTTCTTTTTCTGGATATCTCTGGCTCCAAGGCGGCCATTTCTCATGCGGCCCGAAAGCCTCGCCTCCTTTCAGCTAAAATGTGATCGAAGCAACGTTCTCTCATTACTGAAGCGGCGGACCCCAAAACTCACGTATCGTGTAACCTTCGGCTTTGACATTGCCACCGCCGAACTCCACTGAACAGCCTCCGAGTTGAAACCAGGATGGGCTTCTGCACTGATATACGATCCACGGCAATGTTGGAGCACAATCGGCTTATTGTATGCCGAGACTCTCGATGCACCTGCAGTATAAATGCTGCCCCATGCCCCACCAGTTGTCCAGCATCAAACATCCTCGATCAGCCCTCTCTAAGTCACAATGTCCACCACACCGTCATCTAAAAAGCCAAAGCACTTCCTCCTCGCCACTTTCCCTGCCTTGGGTCACATACGTGCGGAAGCCGGCATCGTTTGCGAGCTAGTAAAGCTCGATGCCCATCTCCTTTTCACTATCCTCATTCCCAAGCCCTTGGCTCCCATCATCACCCAGGAGTTGGAGCAGTGGTCCGTCACGGACGAACATCTTGCTCGCATCAGGATCATTGGCATTGGGAAGAGTGGGAAGCCCGACCCAGACAAGGCCTTCGAGTGGATGCTCGAAGTTGTGAAGGAAGAGGCCACGGATCTACGTGAGGCCTATCAAACCATCATCGAGCGGGGATCATTGACGTGCACGATGACCGGTACCGTGTTCGACTACCAGCGCATCGCACCACCTTCCACCGTATTTTTCGACATGTTCGCGCCCGAACTCGCGCCATATGTGAAGGAGACCACGCCGAAAGTGAAGATTATCAACATCTGGGTCACCACTTCTGCTTTCATTTTGTCGGTTCACGGGAAGGAAGAACATGGCGGTTTATATGGCTGGGATATTCGAACCAAGGCCGTGTTTGAAAGGGGTGAGGATGGCGGAAGAACATTCGACGAGGTGGCACGGAGCATTGGCACAAAGCCCAACACTGGGAGGTTGCTCCCAAATGCGGACGGCGTGAGGTTGTTCGACTATGAGGCAGGGACGAATGGTGCTGTGTTGCTTCCGATCTCTTTATTGATGGGTGCTTTGTTGTAAGTCTTCTTCTTTTTTCTTTTTTCTTTTTTCTTTTTTGGGGGGGGGGGGCAGGGTACCGAGGGGGCTTGCTTTGTGTCTGTACTCATTTCTTCCCATTTAGTCAAGCGACCCGGCTTGCAGACGCATCAATAACAGCAACTACCAGCGTGTTTGAACCAGCGTCATCGAAACTGCTCCAGGACTGGTACGAGGGCGAACTCGGGAAGAAAGTCTTCAACTTTGGCCCACTCGTTCCCTTCAGCGCGGCCCCATACAAGGCTCCAACCTTAGCAGCTCAAGGCCCATTCCAACCCATCTTCGAGTTCCTCGACTCTCATCCGCCAAAGTCCGTCATGCTCGTCTCCTTTGGATCGATCTTTTTCCCCTCGCAAGCGTGGCAGCTCGAAGCAATCTTCAAAACGCTCATGGAGACGCACATGCCCTTCATCACGTCCCGCGCTCCGGCTTTGTACCAACCACTTGGCCCGGAGTTGGAGAAGACCATCAAAGACAGCGGTCTCGGGTTGATTGTCGATTACGTGCCCCAAAGGGACATCCTGACGCATCCAAGCCTGGGCTCATTCTTGTCACATGGCGGTAACAACTCCATGTTTGAGAGCATCGCGGCGGGCGTTCTCAACATCTTCTGGCCTTTTGATGCGGACCAACCTATCCATGCAGCATACATGGCCGATGTGGTAAGTTGAAATCCTATTTTCAAGGGGAATCGGCATCCTTGACCACGAGCCGAGTTCTGATGCTAATGCGTGTTGGTCATTTCTGTTCAGCTTGACTGCTCATGGGAGCTGCTCCAGGTGCACACGCCTTCATTGCTCTCCCACTAATAACAGCACCCCTGACATTTTTCGCCTGCTAGATTCGAACGGGCGAAGCAGCTCAACCTCCTGCTAGAGGTGGAAAGATCGAGGGATCTCCAGCAGCCCTCACGGCAGAGTTCAAACAAATTATTTCGGAGATCAAGGGCGATGTTGGCGAGAGGAAGCGAAAGAACCTGATGGCTCTACGCCAACAGACCTTCAATGCTCTCAAGGAGGGCGGCGAGGTGCAGAAGGACATGCGCGCTTGCTTGCACCTCGCGTCCGGAGAGGTATGATAGAGCACGATGAAAATTATAAGTGCAGTGTGTAGGCACCACACTCGCGTTTGCGTGGCCTAGGCCACGGTTGCAGCCGAAGAAATCCAGCAATATGATGTAGAAGCTAAACTGATGAAAAGTTCAGTGGGGGGCAGGCTGAGTTAAGGCGACATGCCGGAGGATGCGACGGCGGGTCGATCTCTTGAGTGATCTACTCTATCGGATACGATCTGAACAGGAGGTATGAGGCTTCCACGTGATATTTTGAGAGATCCAGCTGGGGGTCAAGCCGCGTGTGCTCGTCGTTAGTTGAGAGAAGATACTCGCCGGATTGACGTGGGTTTGGCATTCCTTACGTGAACGGAATCCCTCCACATTGATTTCTCAAGAAAGGGTTCGAGTAATAATGATTCATAAGCGAATAGTTGGATCGAAAACTGCGAGGGCAAGCTGCACCTGTAGGGCTGAGGCGAGTAAATCTCTATATTTGTGACGCTGTCCATGATGTAAGCAGCGGCAAGGGCCATGCCGTTTAGAAGTGTTGTTTGAAGAACGTCACCCTTGTAGAGAACATTCCATTCAACGTACGTTTACGGTTGCCCGAGATTGCCTGACACGATCCACACGAAGCGTGACCGAGGCATTGCTGCTGGAGTCGTGGCTAAAACTAACCCCGCCGAAACGTGCATACCTTGGCTTCGACATTGCCGTCATTGGGTGCTGCTAAATGCGAAGTCGAAATTAGGATGGGCACCCACGCCGTGATACGATCGTGGTGAGGTTGGAGAAGTTGTGGGGTACGGTATCCAAGCTAAGAGCGCTTATTTGTCCGCAGTATAAATGCTGCTACATTGTGCACTCATCGTCGCATTCAAACATCCTCGATCACCTCCTGCTGACCGACAAATGTCCACCACCATGTCATCCGAATTGCAAAAACACTTCCTCCTCGCGACTATCCCTGCCATGGGCCATATTCGTGCAGAATCCGGCATCGTTTGTGAGCTAGTGAAGCTCGACCCACATCTCCTTTTCACTGTCCTCATCCCCAGTGCCGTGGCTCTCGTATTCACCCAGGAGCTAGCGCAATGGTCCGTCACGGAGGCAGAGAGTGCTCGCATCAGGATCATCGGGATGGGGGAGGGCGGGAAGCCCGAACCAGGCAAGGCCATGGAATGGCTGTTCCAAGTCCTCCATGCAGAGGGCGCAGAGCTACGCGAATCCTATCAGACGATCATTGAGCGAGGATCGTTGACATGTACTACAACGGGCACCGTATTCGACTATCGACACATCGCCCCGCCTTCGGCCACATTTTGCGACATGTTCGCCCCAGGGTTCGCGCCATTCATAAAGGAGACCACGCCAGACGTAAAGATCATCAACCTGTGGATCACCACCCCAGGCGCGATCCTGTGGCACCACGGGAAGGAAGAACACGGTGGATTGTTCGGCTGGGATGTTCGAACGAAGGCCGTGTTCGAGAAAGGGGAGGATGGCGGCAGGACGTTTGACGAGGTGGCACGGGCCGTCCACTCGAAGCCCCATACGGGGAAGTTGCTTCCAAATGCGGACGGCACAAAGCTGTTCGACTATGAAAGCGGGACGAATGGTACTGGGCCGCTTCCAATCTCAGTCTTAATGGGGTCCCTGCGGTGAGTCTCTTCGGGGAGCTTGGAAGACTCGATGATATTCTTGTTTTGGTGGATGTATTCATGTCTTTCCTCCCTCCTCCGCTGTCAGACAGGCTACCCAAATCGCAGACGCATCGATCACAGCAACTACCAGCGCGTTTGAACCAGGATCGCTGAAGGTGCTCCAGGAATGGTACGAAGGCGAACTCGGGAAGAAACTCTTCAACTTTGGGCCACTCGTTCCCTTCAGCGCGGCCCCATACAAGGCCCCACCACTAGCAGCTCAGGGCCCATTCCAGCCCGTGTACGAATTTCTCGACTCCCATCCTCTCAAGTCAGTCATGCTCGTCTCCTTCGGATCGGTCTTCTACCCTTCTCAACCGTGGCAGCTGGAAACAATCTTCAAGACACTCTTGGAAACGCGCACGCCGTTCATCACGTCCCGCGCCCCCGCCATGTACCAGCCGCTTGACCCAGAGCTGGAGAAGACCATCAAGGAGAGTGGCCTTGGTCTAATTGTCGATTACGTGCCTCAACGAGACATCATAAAGCATCCTAGCTTGGGCTCGTTCTTGACACATGGCGGTAACAACTCCATGTTCGAGAGCATCGCTGCTGATGTTCTCAATATCTTTTGGCCTTTTGATGCGGACCAGCCGATTCATGCGGCATACATGACTGAAGTGGTGAGTTGGACAGCTTCCTTAACCAAAAGCCTGATGCAGGCGCTAATGCGCATTTCTTTCTACGTGTTCAGGTCGACTGCTCTTGGGAGCTCCTCCAAGTACGCGTATTTTCCTATCCGTTCGGTTCATCTAAGTCATCTTCCGACTGATTGTTTCCCTACTCTCGCTAGATTCGTGTGGGTGACGCGATGAAACCCCCTGCTCGCGGCGGAAAGATTGAAGGTACTCCAGCAGCCGTCGCCACGGAGTTTAAGCAGATCCTTTCGGAGATCAAGGGCGCTATTGGTGAGAGGAAACGAGGGAACTTGATGGCTCTACGTCAGCAAATGTTCGAAGCGCTGAAGGAAGGCGGGGAGGTACAGAGTGATATGCACGCTTGCATAAAGCTCGCGTCGGCTTGATTCCTCAAGGACAATCAAAGCGGAGCCAACAGGACATTTCGAGAATCTTGACAATGGTTGTATGCAAGGAGTTACAATAGTGAAATAGAAGATAAAATTGATAGAAAGCATAGCATACCTTGCCCTACTGCACCGCCGGCTTCACTAGATCCAGCTTTGGTGGCTTTGATGGTTATTATATTTGAACACGTGGTAGAAAGGGGGACTGGTTCCTGAAGCCGAGCCCGAGCCACTTGACTTTTCTCGCTCACCCCTTCTCCAATCATCCGTTGACCAGCGTCGGTTCGTTTCTTACCATGGGTGTATCGTTATCATCTTTGTGGTCATCTCTGTCATCTCTTGCGCAATGGGGCAAGGACAAGGACGTCCGGATATTGATGCTTGGACTGGACAGCGCCGGGAAGACGACAATCCTCTACAGGCTTCAGGTCAGTCCACAAGGCCCAAAGTTGTATTGATTAGGGGGCTTTTAACCCAAGCAACGGCGTCTACGCCATTCATGATCTGGTCAGATAGGAGAGGTGGTGTCGACCATCCCAAGTGCGTTTTCCGGTCCGGCCCGCGAAAAAGTGGATATATGTGTCCCTGACCTTGCTTTGTTCTGGCTCGTCCAGCTATTGGGTTCAATGTCGAGACTGTACAGTATAAGAACATAAAGTTCCAGGTTTGGGACCTTGGAGGTACGTGCTCCATCGATAGATGTTGTTACCTCCACCGCGCCTATCTTACTTATTCGGTCCACCCTCTTGTAGGCCAGTCAAGTATAAGGTATGCCAAGTCGACTGGGATGTTATAAGATTCGACTTCAGACCTCTTCTTGCATAGACCTTATTGGCGATGCTATTACGCGAACACTCAGGTCTGCATCGTTCTCCACCGTTTCCCCTTTTCATCTCGGTTATTCAAACAGTCCCGTCATTCCTAGGCCATAATATACGTCATCGACGCCTCCGATCACGACCGGCTCACGACCTCCAGAGCTGAACTACTCACCATGCTTTCCGAAGAGGAGCTGAAAGATGTACCCCTGTTGGTCTTCAGCAACAAGCAGGACATTCCAGGGGCGCTGAAACCGGCAGAAGTCAGTGACAAGCTTGGGTTGGCAGGCGGTGAAAAGACCAGACAGTGGAGCGTGCGAGGCAGTTGCGCAACGAAAGGAGAGGGTTTAGAGGAAGGTTTGGATTGGTGAGTTACTCGCAGTTTCGAGTACTTTTTGGCCTCGACTCGCTCATCGTCCCGTTTTGCACTTGTTCAGGCTGGTGAACACCATCCAGAAGACATGACCTTGCCCATCCTTGCTCTTATTGTCACCACATATTACGTTTGCTTCGCATCACTGCTGTCGACATATACATTATTTCTTTACCAGTCAAATCATGTCTGCGACACCATCAATCATGTGAACTCATAGGGCGGCGATCAAGATGTAGCAACCGCCCAATTCCACCTAGTTCCTTCAAAGTCATCCCTGAATTGTGCAGCCCGTGCTGAATCAGGTCTCCATGTACGGATGGTGCCGTCGTCCGAGCCAGTCACCAGCTTTGGAGATCCAATGGTGAAGTCAGCATCGACTGTTGAACTGGATGAACGATGAATGACGTGAACGTACCATTCCATCCGCGCCCCAGTCTACGCAAGTCGTCTCACCAGAATTCTCTGTAAAGTGCAGTACAACCGGTTTTGTTATAGCCGTCCCTCGCGTCGTCCAACTACTGCCCCCAATCTCCCACAAGAACACATCCCCACCAGAGCTCCCTGAAGCAAGCCAATTCCCGCATGGACTCACAGCCATCCGCACATAAAAGCTGTTCACTCTCAGCCTCGCATCCGACAAGGTCATGGGCGGTGCACAGCTCGATTCCGGGATGGAGAGTGTGAGGGCCGAGTACGAATGGATCTGAGAGCCAGAGGACAGCGCGTAGATGACCGATCCGCAAGGTGTAAGAGTGAGCGAGACGATGCCACGGGCCCTGGATGACGATGATGAAATTGATGGAGACCCCGTTGTGAAATCTGGGGAGCTCTCAAACGAGGCTCTGAGTTCCGTATCGGTCGACTGCTGTCCACTTTGGCGTAGGTCCCAGAGTTTGATAATCCTAGGAGCACGAGTTTCGTTAGCAGCGTTTTGGCTGATGACGGGAACAATGGTCTCACCCGTCGGCGGAGCAAGAAGAGTACAGCCTCCCATCACACTGTTTGCCATACAATATGGACGTGATGCTAGGAGCTGTAGACTGAGCATGAACACCACAGTCAGTCTGAAAACAACTTCAACAAATCTCAAAACGCCGAAAAAAAAATAATATTTGCTTACCTGGCCAAACTTTGTTGATCGTCCTTCCTTCTTGTCGCCATGAGCACCATGAATTATTCCAGTAGGCGTATGTGTGTGCTTGTAGTCCGGATCAGAGTCTTCACCAATAAACCATAGTAAGCAGATCAGGATCGCCGCAAGGGGAAGTTCGAGATCCACCGACCTTCAAGATCATCCTCCTTAGTCTTCCGCTCTCTTAGATCCCAGAAGCATATGCTTCCGTCTCTCCCGCCAGATGCAAGTAAATCTGCTTTCCTCAGTTAGTTCAAGCATATTTCCCCGGGGGGGGGGGGTGAGTGACGCACTCGGATTGTAGGGATCCCATTGTAGTTGTTTTACTGAAGAATGATGTGCTTTGGAGAAGCGTGCCACAATTGCGGATGTATCGACATCCATGATGCATGACTGTTGATCCCCAGATGCCGTAGCCTAGACCACAAAAGGCTGAGGCATTAGTGAAACTTGAGGCGTAAATTATAGTGTGACTGATGAAATAGTTAACTAACCAGCTTCTTGTCGTCCTGACTCCATCTTACGTCGAATACTGCGCCATGGTGGGATGGGAAGCTCTTTCGTACAGGCTCAAGGGCCCATTCCTGCTTCACCGCGGCATTTATGATTTCGACCCTTCCTTCTTCTGTTGTTACAGCAAATAATGACTCTCTCCCTAATCGGCTGCCATGGCTAAATACAGCACATGTCGGAAGGTCAAACGTTCGGCGAGGGTTCGTGGAGTGGATTCTATACACGTCGTGTTTGTGGGATGAAACCAAGGATTGAAGGATCGGGAGTGTCGAAACTTCAAAGGTGAGGCTGTGATCAGAAGTTTCGGAGAGACCTATTAAACCGTTATATGCTCACCAGGGTGATAGCGTGGTCGATTGACACGCGTCGAAGCGAGTTTTAAAGCAGTAAAATTAGACGCGTCCGTCCATCTTGGAGCAGCTGGCTGTGGTGTCACAGTTGCAGTCGAGCTTGAGGCTGTATTCTCTATCTGTGGTTCCTTGGAGTGATCTACCCTTGGGTTATTATCTCCATTCTCATCCACACGACGACGTTTCTTCGATCTCTTGATTACTGGAGACGACCAAAGTTTCTCAAGAGGGACTGGAACATGCGTGTGATTAAGGGCTGTAGCAGCAGCATTTGTGACCTCCTGGAAAGGTGTGCGTTTCAAAGGCATTATTTCAATTGAGCTCAAGCGGGAAATGTGGACGAATGTGAAAACCAGACGCAAGCGCGTCAATTGCACGTGCCAGTCGAAACAAGAACGGAGGCAGGCAAGGCACAGGATACGCTTAGCTCCGAGGGCTTCATCAAACCTCCGAACAGCCAATTGATCAGCTTGGCAAGCTTTGTTATCCGCGCGGTCCCCATGGATTCTGTCCGAGAATGATTTGAATTGAAATGCTGCGTGGGTAGAGTGTGAGGTTTTGGTTATATACCACAATTTCTGCAACCCACACCAAAAGTCTACCTCCTCCCCAAGACTCAAGCCTCGACTTTTTAGGATAACTAATTCCCTCTTTTTGCAGTCTCCAAGATGGCCTCTGCGACGAAAACATGGGCTCCGAAACGATCTGTGCAGGAATGTGAGTGGGCCTGCATTTGGCAGTAAGAAGTCCCTTGCCCCGCAACTCACACACTTCTCGCCCTGCTCCCCGAGTAGGTATGGACATTCTCACCAAGACCAAGGGATCTCCTCATGAGACTGAGACTGTCATGATCGATGGCCAGCTCCAGAAAGCCTACAAGACCCTGCCAGTGGGTTTTTTTCGTCATCGCCACATAATTTTTAGAACAGATTTAACGAATCTTTCTGTATGACAGCCTTCCCTCCGCCACTACTGGCTTGATGCTATTTCTCGTCACTCATCAAAGGAGTATATTGTCTTCGAAAAGGAACGTTATACTTTTGGCGATATTCATGCCAAGGCGTCCAAGGTGGCGTCCATACTCCACTCCACATATGGTGTTCGGAAGGGAGATAAAGTCGCTGTCGTTATGCGGAACTAGTAAGACCTCAAAGCCTCTTTTATCAATCGTCAATTTACCCGAAGCTCATATTTTCCGGTGCGGAAAGCCCCGAATGGCTCGTCGCATATTGGGCCTTGCAACTCTTGGGCGCGGTAACGGTATCCTGCAACGCCTGGCTCCCCGTGGAAGGAACTGCGCCTGGAAAGCCTGGACCATTGACGCACTGTATCACCCTCGCACAGAGCAAAGTCCTGATCCTCGATGCCGAGCGAGCAACCACTTTGGAGAAATGGCTCTCCCAGCGTCGTTCCAAGACGGGAGTCACTGGAGTGCTAGTCGTCCGGCCAGAGGACACGAAGGAGAAGGCCCGCCTCCGTACTGGATGGAAGGGTATGCAGACATGGGACTCGGCGATCGCTGCGTACAAAGGCCCGACTGATCTCTGGAAGAAGGAACCGGACTGCACCCTGGAAGAGCTCAGCACAATCTTCTTCACATCTGGAACGTCCGTATACTTATTTTCTTTCTGTATGCTCTTCCTGCCCCTCCATAACACTGAAATTTCTCTATTGGCTCTATGATTTGCGGCGACTTTAGTACTGGCTTGCCGAAGGGCGTCCCCAGCACGCACCGCCACTACCTTTCCAATCTATTGAACGTCATCGGCATGTCTCAGTTCCGGACTCTACGCAATGGTGATATGCCTGCACCACTGGATCCCAAAGCCCCACAAGTAGCGCAGATCTGCGCAGGTCCGTTCTTCCACGTCACCGGTCTACTTTCCAGCGTCGTAAGTCGTATTTTCAACTTTCTGGCTCAAAGCTTGCCCAGGATTATGATCTATGTAGGGCGTTGCGACGTTGATGGGATTCAGACTAGTGCTATTGAGGAAGTGGGACAAGGAGCTCGGTACGTCACACCCTGTTGGCACTGAGCGCAAACCTAACCGCTCATTTTGAATTTTGTTATAGTTGCGGGACTGATCCGAGAGGAGAACGTCGAGAGCATGCTTGGTGTTCCATTCATGACGTTGGATCTCGCAGACTCCAGTCTTCAAGAACACGCCAAGACTCTCCCGGCCTTTGGTTTCAGCTTTGGAGGTTCACCCGCCTCTCCGGCCATGGTGAAAGACATCATGACAAAGTTCCCAAATGCAATCATGTGCGTCGCCTGCTGCTCGACGTCTTTGAAACGATACTGACCAACTGAGATCACATAACAGGAGCCAAGGTACAACGGATAAACTGAGGCTCCTTCTTCTATAATAGTATACTCACAAACGCACAATCTAGGTTACGGGTTGACAGAGTCGAACTCGTGCACAACTGTCATCTCTGGAGATGATTATATCAACAGGCCTGCATCAACGTGGGTTGAGAACGCTGATCACTGGACAACACTCTACAGTAGCTCATGGCTCGAACCATCTTCATAGGGGTATCCCTGCACCGACAACTGAAGCCATCATAGTCGATGAAGAGACATTGAAGGTCCTAAAGCCCGGCGAACAGGGGGAAATCTGGATGTATGTGGAATTGTTATTATCCTTATTAACTGTCCTGCTCTCCTGAAGATCTTGTCCTGGCATTTCTCGCTTTTTAAAGTCGTGGATCCACCGTCATGAAGGAATACTACAGGAACCCGGAGGCTACTGCCAAGTCCATCACCAAAGACGGCTGGTTCCGTACTGGTGACATCGGGCTTCTGGACGAGGAGGGCTTCCTATACATCAAAGATCGCTGTGAGTTCCTTTTGCGAGTTTTGATACCTCTGCGCTAACTTATACACTTATAGCGAAGGATCTCATCATTCGAGGAGGAGAGAACATTGTGAGAGGATATGTCTCTGTCCATTTTGGAAAGATCCAAACTGACCACGATGCTGTTATAGGACTCGACCACCGTTGAGAACGCAGTCTACAATGACCCTCGCGTTCTTGAATGTGCGGCGATCGCTGTCCCAGACCCTAAGTACGGGGAGCTCGTCTCCGTCATGTATACGACCAAAGAAGGGTTCAAAGGTCAGATAAAGGAGGCGGCGCTGATCGCAGAGACCAAGAAACAGTAAGTTCTTTCTTGCTTTCTTTCTTTTTCGTGTTTGCATGCCGTATGCTGAATGTAATGACTACTCTCTCATAGTCTGCCATCGTTCGCTGTGCCTGTGATGGCTATAGAGGTGAATGAGATGATTCGCAATGCAGTCGGGAAGGTTCAGAAGAAGGATATGCGGCCCACTGCAGTAGCCGAATGGGAGCGGAGGGCGAAGGCCAAGGCCCATGCCAAGTTGTGATCGCAGGCGTGTATATAATTGTCCCTTTTATTGTACCTAATCCTGAGACTCTAATAACGGTGGATAAGAATATGCTGCATGGCCGTGTGGCTGTGCTCGGAGACATCGGGGATGAGAGGCTAATCATGAGAAGAGGTTGACCAATCTTCAAAGAGTGTCGTGCGGCACCGCCCCCCACCCCTTCAAGCCCATCTGTACTCTGCTTCAAAGTACTCACTTGGGTAAGAACGCAGGTCTTCGTCCCTTTAACCATCCCCTGATATCCTTCATTTCCGCCGTCTTACACTCCTAGTAACGCTCGGATGTGGCCCTCGGTCTTGTTTACAATCTTGCCTATATGGATTGGCGTCGTGCGAGGGCAAGCTGTAAGATCCACACCAAGATTGATGAGCGCATATGAACTGATTTCCGTCTTCTACACTACGTAGACCACGAACGTAACTTGTACAAGCCAGACATTATGGATGCAGAATGCCCTCGGTCAAAATCCATGTTTGGTCTCTGCGTTAGTGATCAATATTGATCTCTAGATTGGTCTGGCGCCTCAACTTACTGTCTAATGCTATCGTGTCTATTGTCATAGCTATCTATCAGGCGCCTGCAACGATGGCGTTTGGAATGTTCCTACCCTAGTAGGGACCGGTCCATACCTCTCACCCGAAGGGACTGGGCCGACGGGCGCGGATGAATGTCGGTGTAGCACTGTTGATTACAACCTTCTCCAGGCGTGCTCTGCTTGCCAAGGAGGTATAGTCGCAACTTGGGGTGATTGGATTGGGTTCTGCAACAGCAGTGTGGTCAACGTTGGTTTTCCATTGAGTACCCCCGCTGGGACGATCATTCCTGGATGGGCACAGTTAGACCCGACGACGACAGGAAGTTGGAACGCCACGGCAGCGGAAGAGTATGCAGGTAAGTGACAATCTATCTTGACATAGCCAAGTGTAGGCTGATGAATAATTTTTGTGTGCGTTTTTAGCGGCGCATTCTGTCGCACCAACAACGTCCAGCACTAGCAAGCACAGCTCCAATGTTGGCCCTATCGTTGGCGGAGTAGTCGGCGGTATCGCATTCTTGGTTCTCTTGGGCCTGGGTATCTTCTGTTGCCTACGTCATAGGGGTGCACGAGAGAGCAAGGGCGAGAAAGTCACGCCGATACCGTATACCACCTCCAACGCCGCGGCTCTTGACCATGGCCACCACAATGGTTACAAGGAGAAGGATATGCCCAACCACCGGGTTGATATGGGTACTCCGGCTCCTCTCCTGGGGGTATTGCGCGGAAGCGGTTCTCACAATATGAAACCATACGAGTGAGTCACAACTCTCCCCCGAAATAGTGACTAGGTATGAATAAGTACTGATTCATCTGGTGTCAGTCCGTCTGATCCAACCACCTTCCCTGTGGCGATGTCACCACCCCCGCCTTCGACATACGCTACTCACGACCAGAACCTCGCTGGGGATTACTCCCAACATGGCCAGAACACTTCCGTGTATGGTGGGCAGACCTATCCACCCTATCAATCAGGAAGTCCCCAGCCTTATGGCTCATCAGGATTCGCGGGTCAACAATCAGCAATGGGAGCCTACACGGGAGCTGCGGAAGTTTAACGACCTTATCTTTTGATCTATTTTGTACTTATGGACATGATTTTTTACATTCGAATATGTGACTTGCATGCTGCGCGATCATGGCCGGTTGATGGCAATGGCCCTGTCGTGAGGAAAATGAGTTGACGCGTGTTCAAGCTGCCTCAAATTTGCGTCGTGGATCCTGAAACTCATGCCCATCCAATTATTGGCGTAACCAAGCCTCAAGGACACTCGTTATCTGAGGGCAACTGCGTGTTGGAACATTCCGAAATCGATCGTCAGGGATGAAAGGGAGCTCGGCACTCAGAAAGGCTGCCAAGCCGCCCGCCTAAACCCAATCTATGCGCTTGGACCGCGAGCGAACGGCCTCTTTATCTGTGAAATGCATCCATCACTACAATATGGGGCTCTGAGGGCTTAATGGGGATGAGGGGTACGGGAGGAGAATAGTACAAAGTGCTTGTCGGTCAGGCTCGTCTTGGTTTATGGCTGCTGGATAAGAAGCTGAGCTCACCTATACCCCGCATGATAAGCCACGCAGCCCACCAGTCCTCGATGCCCGCGCTCTCACCGCAATTACCTCAGCCACCAGTCCTTGGATACAATACACTTTGCCTATCGCGATGCTGCACGCTTCAAACTACGTCCACCGCCTCTGTCCCATTCTCTGCCCAGTCTCTCATTGACATTGCTTTTCCTCGCTCGGGATGCTGTGGTCTGCTTTGCTTACGATCTTACCTCTGTGGGCCGGTCTCGCTCGAGGGCAAGCTGTGAGCGTCTAATGCGAAGAATGAGCGCCGCGCGCAACTGATTACGTCTTCCTGGGCTACTCAGACGACCAATGCGACGTGCTCTAGTTCGTCCTCATGGATGGACAATCAGCTTGGTCAGAGTCCGTGTTTAGTGGCAGCGTGAGTGATTGATCCTCGCAATCTGGACTATGACCTTTGAAAGATGCTTAGCGCTGGCTCTCTTCGCGCTGAATTTCGCAGCTTTCTTTCGAGCGTTTGCATAATCGATGGCCAATGGGAAGTATCTGCTATCACCTCGGGTCTTCCATACAGCGGACCAAAAGGGATCTATGCGAATGCCTGTCAGTGTTGCACCGTCACCTACAACCTCCTTCAAGCGTGCGCCACGTGCCAAGGCGGTGGAATTGGAACCTGGACCGATTGGGTCGCAGACTGCAAGGCCCCCGTCTCTGGGTATCCCGAGTCGACGCCGGGTGGGACCAGCATCCCGGACTGGGCGTACTTGGACCCGAGGACGAACAATACTTGGAACGCGGTTGTCGCGGAGCAAAACGCGAGTATGTGACCAAGTCCCATGCCGTGCAAATGTCTGTATCTTTTGTTGAAGATCCGTCATTGTCATCCATTCACTAGCGGGGCAGTCTGTGACAAGCAGCGCATCCAGTTCCACATCCAGCGCAACCGGTGTCGCACCGAGTGCATCCAGTACGACACCCGCCACATCCAGCTCTACCAAGGTTACCTCCCTCATCGGCCCGATCGTCGGCGGTGGCCTCGGAGGCATCGCACTGATAGGTCTCTTCGGGTTTGGGATCTACTTCTGTCTCCGCCATCGAAGCGGTGCGGACAGGGGCCAAAAGGTCATAACGGTACCATACGGTACCGAATATGGCCCATCGCATGCGTATACGGGAACGGATGGACCAAGTTATGCGATGGGCGTTGAGACACCGATGTTCATGCATAACGGCAGTCACCCGAGCGTTCATGGCAGTCGACCAAGCTTTCACGGCAGCCGACCGAGCTTAAAATTATATGAGTGAGTCACTCTTGCCATATGTTACGCCTATGAAAGTGATCAATTACTGATTTATCGCTCAGTCCGGGCGATCCGGCCACTTTCCCCGTTACACCTGCGCCAACGTATATGAGTCGCGATCGAAACATCAGCGGAGACACCCAGCCCCCTCTGAGTCCTTCCAGTAGTGGCGGCCAGCCCTATGCTCCCGATCCGCCATTATATCCTATATCAACTGGTCCACTTGCATCTCCAGGGAGCAGAAGACACTCACTGACATACATGGGAGCCCCAGAGATGTGACGATGCCTGTTTTCTTGATCTGACCGGATCCAGACATGGACTGTCTTTGTACATTTCGAGCCATAGTACATTTTCTCCTTGGACTATATTCTAACGTTACTGGTAGTGGAGTCAGTCTATTGGAACATTAGATGTGCATGACCATGGTGCATAGGCAATAACCACTGGAGATTGATGTCTAGTGACCAATATAGCTAATCGATAGACTCACTAGGCTAGTTAGAGTAGTTAAATAATTATGTTTGGCTGTGTCTGGCAGAGCTTAGATGTTTTATGCACACGAACGCGGAAGAAAAAAAACCTACGCAATCGCAACACTTTGGACATGCCGCGTGTGATCTGTGGTTGGGAGTCCATGAGCGGTGATGCTGCACCTGTGTGCATACAAGTTCAGCACAACAGAAGTCGTAAACGAAATCCGTGCAGGGAATCAGGCGAGGCCCAGGACAAAGAATTACCCCATGAGTGGTCTGTCGACCGCAAAACAGATGGAGAGATTATATGGTAAATATTGCCCATGATCAGATCTCCGTCGCACGGTCGGCGACCTGAACTTGAATATCTGAGCAAAGCGCACCTGGAGCCTTGGTCATTAAATCAAT
>WSTV01000388.1:0-28970 GCA_019632285.1 Tulasnella sp. 332 | reverse complement strand
TGAGGGGTCATTTATCGTTGGATGCATACTCTCTCCTATAGGATGCGTAGGTCACTTCTGTTTCTTGGTTACCAAGATGCTGGAAGATGGAAAGCAGACCGTATCCCTCAGAACTTTGGGGAATGAAATATCCGTCAGTAAAAAGGCAGGGCTTAGCTCACATATTACTAACTTTCCATTCCCGCAGATTAATGGCAAGGACACAGGATACGACGATGACACATTCCTGCTAGAGTTCGGCGATGAGTTCCAGTTTGGTCGCCAGATCAGAAACAACCCTCTCCAGAAAGATTACCGTAAGACAGTGAGAGCTTCCAGCTGCGCAACTTCTAATTCCTTCCAGCAGGTTATGTTTTGCGCCACCCATCAGAACCTCCTGTTTGTCGTCCTATCTTCTTCGCTTGAGGGCTTATTCACTGAATAAAGCTTCGTAGACACTACTCCCGGCTTACGACGACAAATACCAACTTATTGATGCAATCGGAATGGGCGGGGCATCTGTCGTATGGCAAGTTCGGTCGAAGGTCGCTCGCGGCTATCACGCTGCGAAGGTTGGGTACAAGAATTTCCATCGATTAAAATCTGAGGCCCACCGATCGATCAAATCTGTTGATGCCGAACATCTCATTAGATGGATGCTCACCAGAGACGAAGCGGCACGCCGCCCCACGGCCATGGAGGCACGCAACCATGCCTGATTCTCAGCTATTCCGCGCACTGCAACTATGGCTGTTCCCCTAGGTCAGACTTCCATCCCCACTGCGGATGCTGCCCAAGTGGGCATGGCCATGGATCTATCCTGTGGGCACCCTCTTCTCGCTGAGTCAATGTCAGTGATAGTAGCTGACTGCTACGAATTATGCATAGCTCCCGTCGTCAACCCAACCACTAGCGCGCTTATTGGGACGACGGGGCGCTCCACGAAGACTAGCGGCAGCTCTCGAAAGCGGAAAACTCCTCCCGCCGTTATCGTGACCCCGGAGAAGACCAACAAGCCTTTCCCCAGCCAAAAAGGCCAAGACGACTGCCTCGGTCACAAAGCCTGATTCGGCCAGGGTGTTGAAGGAGAGGGTGACCAGTGGGCCGATGACGAGGACTCTTCGGAGAAAGGGAAGGGAGAATAGTCGAGCTGACAGGTCTGGCGAACCTGAGCCTCAAACTTTCTCGCCACGACGGAGCAAATGCAGGGCCGCTGGAGCTGTGCTGTAGATGGGATGTTGCCTCATTGTTATCGTTATTTGAGCTAATTATCATTGAACGCGTGTGTCCAAGATTTGAATCTTTGATGTATACAACCGTGTAAGTGGAGGGCTTATCGAGCTGTGACAGACAGTGTACCTTCGGCGCAGCGCTCCTGTCATCACCGTCTCTTCAAATTTATTATCACTACGACGAGGTTGGTTTCAGTTATGATACTATGACGGGTAACTCCTCCACCACTCTGCATTTATCAGGTTGACGCCTGTTAGACTGGGTGGGTTACATCCTCAGGATAAAATACACGTCTTTTGAATTTCGAACTAATTGAAACAAGGGTGATTTTCGCAACCCACATCGGTCATGACCGTACATACACACAAGGAAGCAGAAACGAGGCGTCAAGCGAGGCACAAGGGGGGGGGGGGAACAAAGCGGAGCCAGAGAGAGGCGCTGAACGTCCCTCCACCGGCATCCAGGCCTCGCTCTTCTTTCCGCAGTGTTTCCAACCCCTTTTTTTCACGAGTACAAATGGTGAACAAGGACTGGACCCGTTTGTTAGTGCAAATTGATATACAAGAGGCAAAAATAAGGCTGACCTCTGGAGATTTCACGCTGCTGCCTTGGCTTTGGCCTTAGACGACGCACCGCCGCCCTCTTCGCCAGCGCTCATCGTGTCCGCGTCGTTCTCCACATCACCCTCGCCATCGCCGTCGCCTTCATCGGCAGTGTTAGTCTCCTGTGCCGCCTGCTTCTTCCCACCAGCTGCGACTCTCTGCTTCTTCTTCGCACCTCCAGCCGGCTCAGACGTCCGTTTGCTCTTCCTCGTTGATGCAGTCGCCACCGCCGCCTTCCCGCCACGCTTCCCGCCACGCTGCTGCCCGCCTTGTCCGACATCGCTGGGATACTCGCACTGCTGTTCACGCCGGACGCAGTTATTACACGGCGCTGGGGGTTGGCCGCCACAAGGAAGGTCCTGATCTGTAACCATGGATAGAAATTCGATCTAATCAGCGCTAGGACTTTCTCACTATGTCGCCCAAGATGGGTGTGAAACGGCGAACCTTTGCAGAATTGACAGGCGGACGAATCTGTCTTGTCTACATTCGCTGCGGATGCGGCGGCAGCGGTAGAATCCGCTGCAGCGATGGTCCCATTGCTATTACCAGCTGGCCCAGGCTCCATTAAGCTTGGATCGATCATCATCCCGCCACCACCACCATTTGCACCCTCGTCTGCTAGAGGTTCGCCACCCGGACCTCCGCCGCCGCCACGTTGAGCCGCAGGGGACTCCACACCCGAAGAGACTCCAGAAGACTCGCCCATGTAGTCGGACTGGCTTTGCTGCTGTTGCGGGTGAGGAGGTGGGTATTGATGCTGAGGATCTTGACCCGGGACCCCCATATGATGTGGTGGGGGGCCGGGGACGAATGGACCCCCAGGTCCTCCTGGATGACCCGGCATGAACGTGTATGTGAACGGAGGCATTCTGAAATCGCAAACGCAAAATCCTTCGAGTATTAGCTGCTAAAGGCTGATAAGTCAACATTCAGAGACATGAACCAGCTCACCCATCAGGTTGTCCGGGCATACCCATGGGCATACCCGGATGAGGATGATGCATGCCAGGCGGTGGTGGACCCCCAGGATGCTGAGGGTGCATGCCGACAATGGGTGGCGGACCACCCCCAACGGGCACGCCCATCCCAGGTTGACCAGGCATCATGCCATTCACGGGTACACCACCAACGGTCGGGCCCAACCCTTGCTCCATCGACGCAACGGTGACGCTCCCCGAAGGCATATCCAACGGAGACCCATCAGATCCTTTGGGCTTGCGCTTCCCTCGGCGCGATATCCAATCGTATGAGCATACGAAGCCACGTTTGACACATATTTCGCAAGGGTGGGGTTTATGGCCAATGCAACGGATCTTACGCTCTGTTTTTGAGTAAAACCAACAAGAAGTCTGGGTGAGCAGGAGACGTTGACAAGAAAGATGCGGCCAACATACGACGACAGAACAGACACGCCATTGGATTCGGCCTGGGGTCGAACGGCGCCAAGACTGGAGGGGGTGAGTCGGCGCCTTCACCCTCCATCCCTCTCGGTGGACCACCCATCTGTTGTTGCTGCTGCTGTTGCTGAGGTGGCATCGGCGGCGGGCCGCCTTGTTGTCCCCCAGGAACGAGCGACGGCGAGACAAACGTCTTCCCCCTCGGTAACGGTGGCATCCCACCCATACCCGGCGGCGGTGGCAAGGGCATCATCCCACCCATTGGAGGCGGACCAGCACCCAATCCGTACCCGTTCGCATCGACCATATTCATCATGTGTTGTTGTTGTTGTTGTTGTTGCTGCTGCTGCTGCTGTTGTTGTTGCGGATCATGTTGGAGGTGCTGTTGCTGTTGCTGGTGATGTTGTGGCTGATGATGATCGGGGTGCATGTGTTGCTGTTGTTCGCCGATTTCGTCTCCGCCCCTGACCTCGGCGAGCATCTGGTGATGGCGACTATTAGAGCGTGCAGCGGCCTCGGCCGCCTGGGCGAGGGCAGCCTGCGTTGCGGCTGCTGTGGTGGGGTCGAGTTCGTTCATGGCATACGGATCGTTGGAGCGTGCGACGAGGATGGGGGCTTTGGAGCTGGTGCGCCGGGAAGGGTCATTTGCCGCGAGTGCAGCTTCGAGACGGGGGATGTGGGTGGAGAGTTTCTTTAGGCGGCCTATGTCCAAAGTCACGTTGATTGAGCAGGATTAAGAGACGAGCAGACATGCTACTTACTGCGAAGGAAGTCTTCAGCAAAGACGCCACCACGCTGAAGGACGGTGCGGATGAGGTTCACATGGTTCTCTATTTCCTGTTTGAGATGTTCAGGGATGGAATGATTGTGCTGAGGAAGGATCTCCAACACCGTTGCATTGGAGCTCTAAGGCCGAAAATAATAATAATTTTGATTCAATCGACTGTCACCAAGGAGCATGGAAAACGTGTACACCTACCTCGAGGAATCCAACGACAGCAGCTCTCAGGGATGGCGTGGAGAATGTCTTGTCGTCCACGAAGAGGGAGAGCGTCTTGTGAAAGGCATTCGTGTATGAACGTTCGGTATCGTGCATGCCCTGGAGCTCGACAGGGGTGGGGCCAACGACTACATCCGCGACTGGGGGAGTCGGCTGTGGTGCCTGTAGGACGGGAGCCGCTGCGGATGGTTTCGGTGTGACGGCAGCGCTGCCATTCGTAGTCACAGCTGCGGCGGATCTACCATAACGATGAGAGAGGGCGTTAGCATCAGGCAACACGATGTGGGAAACCGAAGGGGCTTATCGGTATAATCGGTGATCGAGTTTTGGGATTATGAGAAGTTGAGATCTACTGACCTGGTTGTGCGACCAGCAGGTGACTTGCCCTCAGTCGGTGTCTGATTGGCAGAGTCTGTCGCTTTTAGACGACTGCTCGTGCGTCTATTACTGGAAGTAGCCGACTTTGCGGGGACGGTGTCTGGGGATGACGGAGACGGAGCGGGGACTCCCTCTGTAGCGCCAGCAACAGCTGAGGTAGTAGACTCCACATTCTTCAACAATCTCTCCGCGTCCTATCAACGATAAAAACCACACAGAATCCAACAGTCAGTACATCATGATACCGATACAAAAGAACATAAGATGAATGCCGCATTGCGACGGACAGCTTTGGATAGACTAAGGATGACCTGTACGACGGGCTCTTTGTCTGTGGCGACCGAGTCGCCGTTAGCAGGCGAATCTTCTGCGTCTTGGGCGACGATATGAGCCGAGTGGACGCGAGCCAGATCAAATTCAGTCGGGGCGTTGGCCATCTCTTCATCGGCCGCCATTTTTGGAGAGGGAAGGTATACGCGAGATTGGAGGGGGAGACGGAGGAGGGAAAGACGGAGAGGGGAGCCGAGGAGAGATAGGAAGGAACGGGAAGGCGGAGGGGGGTGTGTTGTTGCGTGCGTGACAGAATTCGAGAGAAGCCGTTCAAAGTCCGGCCTCCGTTTTTCGACTTTTTTTCACACACTCTCGGGGACACCACGTGTCATCATCAACTCCGACACTTCTCGTTCGACCGAAAACGAGTTCTGAGGCATTTCAACGTCCGCCGCAAGGGCTTGACTTATCCTCCAGCGTATATATCCGCTGTATTCACACTTGACACGCTCCCCAGCGTAGCAGCAAAGGCCCTATCCGTTCCTGCGGCCTTAAATGATAGTCTAGACCCCTATCTTCGACGCAGAACGATATACATGGTCCACCGCGCGATGGTCATGCCAACATGCGATATCGGGTGTATTTGGCGGCTCCGAGGAATACGGCGCTCCCGACTTTAGATGCACTATTATTTGGTGCTAGCCGTCTAGAGCTGCTGACCCTTCAACGAAGTCTCTAAATAATTCAGACTTTTTACAATATATTCTCATCGCTCTCTCTCCCATGAAGGTACGCAACCATTCAATAGAGTCAAAATGACACGGTAGATGATCAGAAGGAGATAGGTGCAGTGCTCACGGCCGATAACCATCACCGCAGTATAGATGTTGAGGTGTTGCGGCCCATTTAGAAGGTCAACGGCACCTGGGGGTGGCACGCCAGGAATTCCCCCTTTGATCGTGGTCTTGCCCATTGGCCGTTCGCATTGTTGGACCCCTGCAATTTACACATGGAAAGTCAGATGATATTCTCCTTGGTGAGAGGCGGAGAGTCTTGGTCATCGAGGACAAACGGACGGTTCAACCCGCAGGCCAAAATCCTCATCATGTCGTCCCTTGAGCGCTAATCAATGTACGGATCTCCTATAATTTGCCTCATATTAACCGCAAACTCTCATACTCTGTCTCAACGTTTCCTTCTTGGTAAGTTCTTCTGCTTCTTTTTTTCCTTCTCTTCTTTTCTTCAATTTTTTCCTGGGGCAGGAGGACTCAAGCATGGACTGAACTGCGCTGTCTGAACTTGGACTGAAAAGTCTCCGCTGACAAAAGGCTCGACGTCCGTCCCTCTCCGTCCCTCAGAGTTGCAAGGATGGGTCACGTTCAGCGGTGATCACCACTGATTTGATGGCATTTGCTTACAACACGGTACAGAGCTCCCAGCATCTCTGGATATCACCCTTCCCCTCCACGCTGTTTCAAGTCTTGGATATATTACTACTATTGATCAGGTCTTCAGCGGCTACCCGTCGGCGAAACGTACTCTCGATCAGTTCTTCGACTCATTTGTCGCAATAAGGGCTCATCTGTGGCTTTAGACGGAGCTTTCCATGATGGAAAACTCTTTAAAGACGAGAGGCTTACAGGACGTTCAACCCACAGCCTCTTCCCAGATCCCAATCGCATCGGACTCAGCTCTCTGGTGGGTTAAATACGGATCCACCCTCAGAAGTTGATGGCCAGTAGATCAGGATAACGCGAACTCTCCCCCGCTTCAAATATCCCTGGCGAACGAATTCGAATTCGAGCTGGTCGACCGTCCGGCTCATCCATTCATTATCGCGCTGACAAAGTTCTTCGCCCTCATCAATCTGGGTTTGACTTTTACTATCTCTACGATGCACGAAGACTGGTTCAGCAACGCGGATGGACGTGACAAGGGGCGATTCGCCTAGAAGAGCATTCCATGAATTGGGGTTGTATGTACAAACAAGTATGTATTTTTTAATCTTCAAAGTGTGGGCCTTGTCTTCCTCTTTGGAAACCCCACCGAAGAGGATATTCTCAGCGAGTGGAACCTTGGGAGCAGCTTCGACGAGATCTGGTCGATAGGACGGAACAGGTGCAACAAGCGGTGAGATTCATGAGAATGTTGTTTTCTTCGAGTCCACTTCTTTCTTGGAAAGGTGAAGCTGATCGTTACCTGTATGCGCTCCCTTTTTTGTGTAGTCGCCTCAAGCGCTCGCGTGAGCTCCCCTCGTTACAACTCCTTGCGGCTACTTAGCTGACTTGTAATGCCTCGACTGTTGCAGCGCAGTTGCAATCTTCCTCACCTTCAACCACAACGTATCTCCGTTCAGCTACACATGCGCCCTTTCCGCCTTAGTCCAATCCCTGATGTCCACCCTGAGCGCGACAGCCGCAGCATGGAAGCTTCACGATATGCCAATTTATGACCTTAAGGTAAGGAAACTCTATGAAGAATCTAATCGGTCACATTCATTTCCATGTACGACAACCAAAAAAAAAACTCAACTCTTTCCGGATCGGCTTATCAGAGTTGCTCCCTCAATTATCCCAAAAGTACGGCATTCACGACAGCCCTTCCACAAGCACTCGCTGTGTGGTCTTCCATCGCCTTCGTTGCTACCACGCTACCCGTCGCTTGGATCTCAGGCAGCAAGACTTGGGCGTGCGTCTTCCTTATCATTTTCCTGACCAGTTCAAGGGGTATTGGTGTCCTCGTTGCATCAATCATCCTAGAGAAGCGCATCGACGCTAGAGGCGAGTGCGGTGAGTGGTGCTTCACCGGAGATGTAGATAATGTCAGGAAGAAGAAGCGAGTGATTGTCGGTCAGGAGGAGGATGCAGAGGGGAATAGTCCTTCTCCTGCCACGGAAATCAACAGTCATACGTCGTGGACTTCCCTCGCGCTTTCGTTCTCAGGGATTCCGGCACTATATTGGTTTGGAGCGTCTGAAGTACGCCGCGTGCTGAGTGTCCCATTTTTGCCGATATGATTCCATCTCATTCCTTAGTCACGGCTTACTCTTGCGCCAAGACATACTGCGCATGCTTCATTCATTCCATCGCAATCACTACGTCTAATCTCTATATGTCTTCTGGGCTTCCGGTGCACCTTCGCCTTATCATTGGCTTTTTGGTGAGCTCGCGTGTCAACCTGCTTACTCAGCCCTCAAGAACCGTGTCAGCAGGTTAAAAATGCGCCACATGAGCTATGGACTTCTCCTTCTCCTTCACGCTGTCTACTTCGATATGAATGTAAATATGGATCCGCGGACATCAGCCACTCAAAATAGACTAATGAGCTGGCATCATTACATATCATTGACCATGGGGGATGAAAAGGGAGTCGCTCCTTCTCAAGAACTGAATCCAACTCAGTAATTTCCCCCACCTCTACGATGCATCCGACCACTCAAAGGGGAGACGCTGAGAAAGCGGCCTTTACCGTCACTCTCTCTGAAGACGCGTCGAGTGGGGGGTCCACCGAAGATTTATCCCACCTGGAAAAGCTGGACCCTATGGAGGAACGCCGTATCTTGCGGAAGATCGACTGGCACGTCTTGCCTTTCGTCTCGCTATTATATCTACTTTCTTTCTTGTGAGTAAAGATATGCTTTTAATGGTCTGTTGCTGCTCTTCACCAACCAAGGCGTGATGATTATCCTGGATCCAGAGACCGTTCAAACATTGGTGACTACCCTATCCAAGCTTCAAACGTGACGCATGGGCCTGACCATCTCTCTGTGTAATGTCTTTAAGGGAATGCTAAAATAGTTGGACTCGTTGGCGATCTGAAGCTTGAGGTAAGAATAATTGCTTTCTTTTTGCTACCCTTTAAGCAATTTGGCTCATCGCGTTGAAATTATGGCACACTCAGGGCCTTCAATACAACATATGTTCTGCAGTATTCTTCATGTTTGTTGAATTGTGTAGCTGTTGCAATGATAATTTGCTAATCGACCTTCTTGTGACACAGTACCTACTCCTTTGCGGAAGTTCCAAGTAATATCGCTCTAAAAAGTACCGGCCTTCGATTTGGAGTGAGTCTACCTGGAGTCCCGCCCTTCTAGTGTAAAATCTAACGTTTGGATCCCCCTCTTCGATTGGCTTTCAGTCCCATCCAGTAAGCAGGCTGGCTAATGTTCTTTCTCTCCATGACGGTTCATATGATATTGTAAAATTATCCTAGTCATGCTGGCCTGGGGAATCGTTATGACCCTCATGAGTCAAGTAAAAAACTATCATGGACTCCTCGCCGCACGCATATTCCTTGGTCTTACGGAGGCTGGTCTTTTTCCGGGTGCGCTTGCCACCACCACCTCGTCTAAGTCTTAGCGCCCTAACTAACCAGCTTATGCACCTCGCTCCAGGTGTCAACTTCTACCTCACCATGTGGTATCGTCGTCAAGAACAGGCCCTCCGCATGGCAATATTCTTCTCAGCTGCAACGGCCGCTGGCGCGTTCGGTGGTCTGCTTTCTGCCGCGATCGCCAACATGGATGGCATTGCTGGCCTGCATGGGTGGTCATGGATAGTGAGTTAGGGGTTGTCCTTGATAAAATTTTGACTGACGATATTGGCTCTTTAGTTCCTTCTCGAGGGCCTGCTCACTGTTTGCATTTCAATTGGATCGTACTTTGTCATGCATGATGTGAGCAGTGCCTCACACGAGCCTCTTCCCGAAAGCGTCTCTAACTAGATATTGGCCAACGATAGTACCCTGCAACAGCGAAGTTCCTCACCAAGACTGAACGAGCGCATGTAGTCCGGCGACTAAACAAGGACAACTCCGGTCTGGCCAATCACATGGACAGGAGGTTCTTCTGGCAAGCCTTCTTCGACTACAAGGTCTACGTAAGTATATAGCTTGACCATGCATGCGTAAAGACGCCTGACTCCAAACGCTGGACAATATCCTTGCAGCTTCTGGTGGTAGTCTACCTCGGCCTTCTCATCCCATTATATGCATTCTCTCTCTTCTTGCCCACGATCATCAAGGGTCTTGGGTACTCGTCCACTAGAGCCCAGCTGCTCAGCGTACCTCCTTACATTGGAGGATGTATCATGACGATACTGGGGGGCTGGTATAGCGACAAGTACCGAATGCGTGGACCCTTCATCATCGGTTTTGCCTCGATTGCAATCATTGGGTGCGCACTGTTTTGTTTACCTTGGAAGCTATACACTGATGATGACGTGTATAGGTATGCCATTCTTTTAGGCACGAAGTCGAGTGGTGCCGGATATGCAGGAGCGTTTATCGCTGCACTAGAGGTCTACCCAACTATACCAGTTCTCGTCAGGTAACTACACTGCATACACATAATCGGTTATCTGTTAATGGTCGCTTTGACACCTTGCAGCTGGGCAGGCAGTAATGTAGGGGGAGACCTGAAGCGCGGAGTCGCCATGGCATTGGTTATCGGTGTGTAGCCGAATTCGGTCATTTGCACTAGTGCTTACGCTTGCCTGCTTACTGGTGACTATCCGCAGGCATTGGAAACCTCGGTGGTGTTTGCTCATCATTCATTTACATCGCCGACCAATCACCTCGATATCCAACCGGGCACGGGACAGTGATTGGTGTTCTGGTCATGGCGTTAGTCTACCTTTTCCCTCCGCTCTAGCCGCTCAGTTATAACCGCTAAACCTCTTCTTGATATACAGGATCGTCTTTTCGGCTATATTGATGATAGACTACAAACGTATCAACAAGCGCAAAATGGCGAAGTGTATTCGCGAGGGTATCAAGGAGGGAAATACCAGTGACTTTAGTGAGATGGGAGATGCTTCGCCTCTTTTCAGGTCTGTAAATCCCATATGTTCCGTCAACAGATTGCTGAAACCAACTGCATGAATAGGTATATGATATAGAGAAATTCCAATCCCAAATGCATAAATATATGTTCATGTTACATATAAGGAGTCGTGAAGGTTGTCGTTGTCGTTAGAACAATTACCAGTATTCATGTATTCGCCGCGTTCTGGTATCTCGCGATAAGTTCTTTGAGCTTTGCTTGTCCAACACCTCCTTGGGGTGGGGGTGTGGGCCTCGGCTTCTGTGACGGCGAGACAGGATCCCTGGATAACGAGCGTAGTTGAGGCGCGGATGTGGATTCCGGGATGGAAGCCATCGCATCACTAAATGACGTCCGACCACGAGGTCCATCCCGGACAATAGATGCTGCACTGGATATGAACGGCTTGGCGATCGTCCCGTTGATAACCGCTGGATCCGAGGTTGCTGACGAGATTCGTTGTGGGGATGATTCTTTCATCTTCGGTTTCGTAGGACTGGTGAGCAGAGCAGGCTGTGACAGTATCGGTTGCGACAGTGACGCGGGCAAGGCGGGCACTTTGAAAACTGGAGACTTGATCGCCTTCAGCTTAGGAGAAGTGATTGGCGTTTCCTTCTTCGCAGTGACAACGTTATTCTCCCAAAGCGTTGTGACCGAGGTCACCACACCACCCTTTCCACCTCTCGCCGACCGAATGTCGTACTTTCTCTGCTCGAGATCTGGCAGTTTCAGGGCGAATCCAGGAGGTGTAGCAGGCGGCTTTTTCACACCAAGCATCGGGGACATTGCCACATTGGCGGCTGCGTACAAGGGAGACATGGGCACTGTCGGCGACAGCAGAGGAGGTGAGGGGTATCCAGATGTCGAGGGTCGGTCCCCTGTGAATAGCCCGGTGACCGGCGCGGCCGCCAATGGAGGTGGTTTTCTGGTGCTGATGAATCCAGACGACCTCTTTGGGATGTTTTGTCCAGACAACGTCGCCCACGGTACCATACTTGGTTCATTGTTATCCGGTACGGTAGCTGCCCACCTATCGACGCGTTTGACGGCCTCCTTCTGTAATCGCATCACTTCCTTCTCGTGACTTGAGTCTACTGCGCGCTCAATCGGCTGAGGCATGGGCATTGGGGGTAGGCCGACCTCCTTGGGCCTTGCCTTATCTCTGCTCTGGCTTCGCGACCGCTTGGACGCTAAAGGATCCTCTCGAGGTCCGGTAGGCTCACGACGCGGACACGGACGACCTCCAGAAAGAGCAGATCGAGCAGAACGACCTGATGCAACACTTTCAGTGTCGCTATCGTTTCCTTCGTAACGCCGACTTCGAGCCAGCCAACGCTCCGCCGCATCTGTCTTCTGACCTGCCAGCCGTTTTTCCAAGGCATCGAGACCAGCATTCGGCTGGGGGGTGAAGGGTGTAGAGAGCGAGTTACCAGATTGCTGTGGCACAAGAGTCGATTTAGGAGCGAAATCTGGCGTGCCGGTGATCCCCAATCCAACGGTCTCAGAGGCAGTGGGTAAGCCACCGGCTTTGGCTTCGACCTGCCCAAATCTATCGATCGGTATAGAGTGTGGTGTTGGGAGAGTCTTATCTAACCGCGCATGCCCTTCGGCCCCATCGTTGTGCTCATTGTCATTCCTGGCCTTCTCCTTTAATATGGCATCCGCCATTCTTTCCAACTCTTCGACTGGTTTGCTCTTCAAGCTCACAACAACTTTCGCACCGTTGGAAGACTCGTCAAATGACATGCGCGGAGATGGCTTGGGACGTGGTGAAAGTACCCCCGGTTGCTGGGTCAGTGCGGTTGGCACTTGGTCACTGGACGAAGGTAGAGGTACCTCGAGGCTGCCCACAGACGAAGCCATATTCATCAAAGCCGCCGGTTGCGATGTCGATGTGGCTTGCGGAACTAGGGGAATTGGCACTGGCCCGGGCTGGACCGGGGGCACCTGAGGTGCTTGTGGCAAGGGAAATCGATGCGAGGTAGGTGACACAGATCGGGTGCGAGATGTGTATCGTAGATGCTGTGATACTTTCTCTGCGCGCTTTCCTTTGCCTTCGACGCCATCTACTTCCCCCTTGCTTGGCGATTCTGGTTGGGTTGGAAGCGCCCATGGTTTGACAGGTAGAGGAGGAAGTGGGGGACGCGCTGCAGCTGGCGACGAACGTCCCGAGTGTACTGTAGGTCGTGGTGGCGGTAGTACAGGTTGTGGAGGGTACCACACTATGGCGCCGTTGTCGAGTTGTACTGGCGGAGTCCACTGGCCACCCCACTGAGGGAGTGCCTGATACTGAGCAGGAGGAGGTTGGGATGGCTGAGGAGCATTGTGCTGAAACGGTGGCGTCGGAGCCGGGTTGAAGGTTCCTTGGAGGGGGGTTGTGGGCTGACTGGAGTACTGTGGGAAGTAGTGGGTTGGAGGGAGTTGCGCGTGATTGGGTGGATAGGGTGATGTGGGCTGGTCCGGACGTGGAGATACTGGATTGAACTGCGGGGATGGAGGCGCGGAATACTTGTTCTGCGCGAAAGGTGGACGAGGGGGTTCCAATGGAAGGTATGGCTCCAACAAGTACGGCGGTGTATACGCAACCTCGCCGTTTGGTAGTAGGGGAGGAGGGGGTGGTGGAAGTGTCAGAGTGTCAGCGGGGGATATGGTTTGCGGATGTGTCGTGATCATTGGCAGGGAAAACACAACATCTTTTCTGGGAGAACAGAAGTCGTTCAGCCCCCTTTTGGTCGAGCAAAGACACGAACATGGAAGGACATACGCGCCAATCCCCAACCCAATGGTCACGGTGACCTCACAATCAACACCAAAGATCAATTTTTCAGCGCCCCTTTTCTTCTCTGGCCTGTCAGGATCTCCCTCTCGCAGAGCTCCCATTGAGCTGATGGCACTCCAAGGGACGTCAAACACAAGATTAGCGACCCCTTCACCGCCAGGTGGCACACAATATTCTGGTCCGTTGAAGGGTATGCTGACAAGGGAGTCTGTTACTTGGAATGGATGTTCCTGAGTAGGTGGCCGTGACAGTCGCAGTTTCCGTGTGAGTGTCAGAGTTAGACCATTCGTCTATGGGGGCATGTCAGCTTGGGGATGAAGCCTCATAAATAGAGCGACAGTCCTCACCTTGCGATTGGAATGGTTTTGCAAAAACAACTCCACGCATCCCGTTTGACCCAGTATCACAAAGAGGCCAATCAGGCGAGCTCGAACGTGAAGCCTCCCTCCTTCGCCCACAACTACAGTCGGCGGGGGTTCTCTCAGTTGAGGAAGATATTCGGCAACTTCCACATTTTTCTGATCGGTGACGATCCTTCGCTCTCCTTTCCAGAATACTTCGACTTGGGCTATAACTTCGTATCGAACTTGTGCCAGCCCTCGGCCAAAATTGATCGAAGATGGAGATAAAGATGGGATAGGAAAGGTGAAGAAGAAGGATGTTTGTCCCTTCCTTGCGGGGTGATATCCACGGGGGAGCGCTGTTGAGTTCGACGGCGATTCGTACAGAACAGCATTAGAGACCGGAAGACCTGGTCCTTGGAAGACACGGCGGGTGTGGTGAAACGTAGACGTTGCTGCATGGTCTCGTGATGTGAGCTCTGTTGAAGCAAGGTCTGGGTTAGGATACCTTGGGCGCTCAGTGCAAAGTGATCTTGTGCCTACCTTGAGTGGCCACTAGCTCTACGGATATGAGCGCTAGGCCTAGATCAGTCTCAGAGCGACTTTCGATCGAGAATTTGCCCCGAATCTCATCTCCAGCAACGAATGTAGTGTTCGGGATCGAGAGGGTCACCTTGACTTTGGGATGGTGTTGAGTGACGTTCATCCTGTAGCGTACGCTCAGACTAGAATCCAAGTTTTATAGAGCAAGCAATAGAGCTATTATCGTTCTCCAGACGCGTTTTAAAACCTAGCTTTTGGGACAGACCACGGATGCATGAGCAGTTGAGATTGAGAGGAGTTCAGGGCTGCCCCTATTAGAGGTATCTTCAAGTCGCCGAAGCGTCTCTCCAACATCTTCTACTACCCTCTCATTCATAATACGAAAGGCCATGGCCAGATACAACCGAATGAAATGGCTGGCTTGTCTGGCACTCATGGCATCCTATGCGATTGCCAAAACAGCCACAGACGAGCCAGTCTTGGTGAGTCTTTGCCAGCATGACACGTGGACAGCAAATCCAATGTCTGTTGTTTACACCCATAGGCCAGCCATTTGAACGCATGCGAACCTGTGCAAAGGCTCCAAGCATTGTCCGATGAGCTTGATGGAGAAGCCTCAAATTTGATGAGGGGCATTTTCGACATCTTGTTCCCTTTTGGGAGCCCAGGGAAGAACGCGGGTTGGTCCTATATTGTGATCTGTTGGTAGAGATGAGGCTAAGAGACGCGTCTTTCGAGAAGTTCTCGCTACGTTCTATATCAGCTCTGTCCCCAACATTCTTTTAGCCTTTATCCCGTCGGAAATCAGCCCTTCCGCAATGAACATCATGACGGCTTTCGCTGTAAGCCCTCAAGTCCCGCGTTGCTTCGCTTCTGATGATGCTCTTCCAGGCGGGAGGTCTTCTTTCTGATGTTTTTGTACATCTAATCCCTCATTCCTTTATGGGTGGTGAAGAGCAACGTGGTGTACACTTTGTCCTGGTGGAGGACAAGAGGAACGTACTGATCGGGTAAGTCGCGCGTCATGCGGTGTCTCAAGAATGCAGGAAAGTATCTTAACCATCGATCTATCAGATTATCTGTTTTTCTTGGATTCGCTTTCTTTTTCATCACCGAAAAAGTCTCGAGGACTTTTGGTGGTGACGATGACCATAGTCACTCTCACTCTCACTCTCACTCCAACGCGTCGTTGGTTGTTTCAGCGAGTGCCCAATCATCAGCTGTCACAGGAAAGAATACAGATGGCCCTCGCAAGCGCAAGGCAGATGGGAAATCGGAACACTCAGCTGTTTCGAAGGGTGCGATCACATCGCCAAACCCCTCAATTGGCCCTTCAAAGTTATCAGCTTACTTAAACCTGTCAGTCCACATGCTCTGAAGGAGCAAATCTACCCCCCACCAGGCTAAAAATTCAGATCCGTTAGTATGGGTGACTTTATGCATAACATGTACGTGTCCCCCCCCCTTTGCCTCGTGATGCAAAGAACAACCGAGGCTCAACCCCGACATTTTCTGCCATTTGTCTAGCACAGATGGGCTCGTGATCGCTGCTTCCTTTTATTCGTCACCTCTCATCGGCGCGACATCAACTCTGGCATGCTTCGCGCATGAGATACCCCACGAGATTGCTGAGTAGGTGCCTTCTTTCCGCTCTCAGTTGGCATAGCGTTTGAAACTAAAAAAAAATGTTGGGGTTTAGCTTCAGCATCCTTGTCCGGTCCGGCTTTACGAAACGACAGGCGATGGCTAGCCAGTTCCTGACAGCCATCGGGGCCTTCTGTGGGTAAATACCACGCATCTACGTAACAGATCACTTGGTTCGCTTTTCTGAACAGTATCCTTGGTAGAACGTTCCTCGGAATTGTCATTCAGCAAGCCGCAACGTCATCGGCAACTCTCCTAGACGACTTGGATCTTTCTGCCGCAGTCAAGGGAACTGCTTCTGGAGTCCTGGGCACCACTGTTCAGCGCTCAGAGCTTGTAAGTCGCACATTTGAATGAACCCGATGTAACTTACCGCTGAACCCATACACGACTAACTGCTTCGAAGGTCATCCCCGCCATCGCTGGAGGCTTCATATACATCGCGACTGTCGCTGTAGTCCCTGTGTACGTTATTTCCCCAGCCGAACCCCTGTAGTGCTTTTCCGAGTGGACAATGGTCGAACGTTGGTCGAAACGTGTCGCTGACATTGATTCATGACATCCTCGAAAATCAGGCTGCTTCAAGAAAACCGTGGAATGGGTCAGGCGCTCAAAGAGGTAGGTGTCTTCTGTTTGTCCGGCGGGAGAAGCAAAGGGCTCACTTTCCCCTTTTACCTCAGTTTGGTGCCATGGCTTTCGGTGTGGGATGCATGGTACTGGTTGCGTACGTGATAACCATTCGTGACCAGCGCTGAACGTTCTTACTCACAAATCGCGTATCTTTGAGCAGATGGAACGAGTGATCTATATCAACCTATTGGGTTGCACAGGTGGGCGGTTGTGGTTGTGGGCAACCCCAGCGAACTTTCACCTCAACTTCCTCGAGATCGGCACGAAGATCCTTCGCGGTTAGGCTTTGATTTTTTCTGGACCAGACGTGGTGTTGGATATTTCCCAAGAGACCGGCGTAGATAGATCCAGGATTATGACCCGAAATCTCGTCATCATCCCCTTTTCGAACGAGTAACGAACGTGCGTGACATTACCAGCCGTGCTCTGTTTACGTGCATAGGACCACCTTCGAATGCAGGACCCTTCCCCGGCCTCGCTGTAATGCTTTCGCAAAGGGACACACCTTCGTGAATGCTTTGCTCCTCTCTATTTAGTCCCTAGTTATCACACTTAGTCTTGTCTCGGCACCATCCTCTCTTTTCTGATCGCTTCGCATTACTTCTGCCCCGGTATTCAGGTAAGGCGCGCGTCGGTCATCACCCCAATTTGCCACCTCCCCATTCCAAATTTGTCTATTCGACTGACTACATCGTTCGTTACCGCATATGCACTCTACACACGCACCGAATTGATCTGTGGGACGTCGGCAGCGTAAGCGGCCAGCTTTTCCTAACAAACGGGCAAACCTCTTGCTGGTACACTCAAAAACACCACCGGCTCACAAGACACATCACCGGCCGCCACACTCCCCCTTCTAGCCCTCAGTCCTTGACTCGGACGAAGCGCCGACATCTTCATTTCTCCCATATTTTTATCCAGTGGTAGCCTCACGCTCCTGGAGTCATCAGTCCCACTTCCAACGACCACCTACCCCTCACACAAAACAACCACTCATGGGTAAGGAACCAAGAGCCACGCCTCGGGTAGTCAGCGTCGCGATACCCATCTTTCGAAGTGGAGGGAAAGTACTGCTCATCACGAGCCGAAAGAAGGCAAATAACTGGGTCTGTGAGTGGTGCCTAGACCAACTTTTTGCTACCTCTTGCGTTGACGCCGGCATTTCGCCGGCCCCTCTCGCGTGACAAACTTTCCTGATGAACGGTTATTGACTACTGCTCCTCTTTCTATGCCACGCAGTGCCAAAGGGAGGCTGGGAGCCAGCTGACGTGACGTTGGAGGCCGCAGCGTGTCGAGAGGCGCTCGAAGAAGGTCATACCTCAATTTCCACTTCCGCGTGATCGCGTCGCCTTACCCGCTTTTCTCTCCTTCCGCGCTTGGCGTTTCAACCCACAATCTCGCTCGTCAACCCATCTTCACTTCATGCTCGGTTCTTTCAGCCGGAGTCCGTGGAACAATATCTCGCTTCGTGGTCACGATACCTTGTCCAAACACCATCTATCATGTCTACGAGATGGAGGTCACATCCGTCGACGACAACTGGCTTGAGCAGAACGAAAGGAGACGTGAATGGGTGGATCCCTCTGAAGCCGCACGGAGGTTAACCTGGAAGCCGGAGCTCCTGCAAGGCTTGATGCTGTCATCCGTAGCACCCAGACGATGAAGAAGGTGAGGCTCCCCCAGAAACCAGACCTGCCTGGTCTCTTCGAGGTCTCAACAAGAAGAAGCAGCCGGACAGCTTCTATTCGTCTCCTCGGCATCATTTTACTGTCACTCGGGCCTCCTTCCATCGAATTCACTCCCAAAACTGCATCGCGTTCCCAACAATCTCTCCATCTAATGCGATTTTCGTTTTCTCATCTTCGAACCCGACTCTCCTGCTCTTCTAATGTTCCCCTGTAGAGTCCTTTTGCAATCCTCTCATCGTTTCCTCTTACTTGCATCATGAACACCCTCTCAGATCCGAGCGGGTGGGCTGATGTTCCACTAGCATACGTACTTAGAGCATTTCGTATATCATTCCCAATTAACTTGAATTGAAAGTAATGTGACGGGATCGCTTATTCTGTCGTCTCTATGTACCATCAGGTGCAGATGTCTCGCCGACCACCTCGATCAACGGATTTGCAGCTTGTCCCGGCTTGAGCTCAACATCCTCTAAGAAATCATTGGCGACTAGAAAGCGTATCGCCTGAGATAGGTTTGATACCGTTGTACGGATGTCTGGTAGAAGCAGCTATTACAAACACCAGTCAATATACAAGTTCACCGTTTATGAGAGGCACTACGTACATTCCGGAGCAGTGAAGGCCGGTTATTGAATGGTCCTCGGGGTGGGCGTCTCGGCTCCGCTGGTCGTCTGCGCTTAGGGGGTCGTGGCAAGGGATTAGAAGTTTTGTCTTTAAGCATTGCATTTTGCGTTGGATTTTGCGTTTCAGGGTCGTCGGCAACAACATCTTCTTGATCGGCGTCCTCGTCCACATGCGGCCCTCTATCAGCATCGATACCCAATTCGTCATCGTCTCCTATGTCCATGTCATCCATCGCTTGAGTAGGTAATCGTGATGAGACTGAGTCCCTCACTGGATCCACATCAGATCCAGAACCTGAGGAGCCGGACTCTTCATCGGAATCGTCTGCTGCTGGTCCTAAGATAGACTCTCGTTTAGCCGGCAAGGGAGTCACAGGTAGGTCGTTCGGTGTTCTTCGCGGAGGTGGCCGCATCGCTCTGTTTTCCCAGCCGCCGTCTCGCGCTCTGTCCGAGGTGTATGATGGGTGACCTGTATGATTAGGACGAACACCCGATCCGGTAGGTCTGTCATCAGTGACAGGAGTGCTCCATATGTTGCTGCCGCGACCTCCGCGATTGGAGCTACCTCTTCCTCCGTCCCTGCCCCTGCCCCTTCCCCGACCACGACCGCTTCCACGTCCTGAGTTACCTTCCTCACTGAACGGCTTCCTCTTTCTCTGGCCTTCGTTAGGCAGGATCTGACCACGATCTTTCGCCTCTTGCAGAGCTCGTTCCTATCCGGCCGTCAGTTCACTATTACAGCAGAATACAATCACTGATGATGCGTACCTTCTCTTCGACGCGTTTCGCGGACGGATAGCGCTTCTTGCGCTCTGCGATCCAAGCTTGAATGGCCTCTGGTGTATCCAACACGAGCGTGGTGCCTTGTATTGTAGTGACGCTGTGACAGGAGTTGAGATCAGAGCATGAGAGAACCTTTCAAGAACAGCACGAACCCTGCACGTTTCGCAGCGATCTGCTCGTCACTCAGATCTTCGTCCTCGTTGGCTCTTTTCCTTTTCTTCTGCTGCTCTTCCCATCCAGGTGGATATATCAGGTGTCGGTCCATTCGGTGCACCTCAACGTCCTTGTGATTTCCCCGAAAATAACATCCCGTGTGACTGCAACGAACGGGCCCAGATGTCCCGGCCCCATTCCACCCAGGAGTGTCAGTGGATGAGGATTCTGTCCCAACATCACCTCCGTGTATCATCGGTTCCCCACGAGAGTTTAGAGGTAAAATGTTGTAGTTGATCTGGGGTGCATACGGATTCACTATTGGGCCGAACATGCCAGAAGACGCCATGCCACTATATATATTGCAACCACCGTTCACGTTCACAGTAAAAGGATGAGTCGTCATATCATGTTTCTGTTGCCAAGGACTACTTGTGGCATAAGCGATGGGCTGATAACCATGGGCATTGGAGAAGTATGCCGCCGGGCCGCCAATAGTATTATGCACAGACTGGGACGGAGGCGGTTGGGCGTACGGATGCTGCGCTCTCGTGTGTTGCGTAGGAAATTTCTGGGATCGTGTTGAGTTGAGCTGGATGCTAGCCTTGGGCTTGGGGGGAAGCGAGGGATGCATCCTCTCTGGCAACAAGGAAAACGCCAAATCGAAATCGTCGAAGTCGACCAGATTGCCACGAAACCAACCTACTGCCAACCACCTTCCTGTGTCTCCACGCTCTGCTTTAGAAAATGAGCTCTTATCTGAACGGATGGCTCACGTCTGGACTGACTGGAATCACGCCGAGGACGCCACGGACAAAACCATCCATACCCCCAACACCACCAGAGATTGTCACCAGCTCACCCCCTGACTCCTCGCAGGATCCCAACGACGAAGTCATAGACGATACACCGCCGGCTTTCCCTAGTCTCAACAGCGCTCAAAGGTCTTCAGGACCTTCTGGGCTCTCTTTGTCTCAAAACAGTTCCGGGGCAGCGCTAGAGTCTAAGCTCATGCCTCCACCACCGCCTCCACTGTTACGTCTTAATGAAGGTTCCCCTGAGGCAGGTCTAGCTCTACCGGATAGCACAATCAAGAAGCCTCCGAATACAAATATAAAGAAGAAAGCTAGGGACAAGGTCGCTTTGGCACCTGGTCACAGCATGTTGGATTGGGCAAACGTGAAAGCGTCAGGCGAGGACCTTCGTGTGAGTTCCACTCATCGAGACTTCCGCTGCCACGTCTGATGCTTAATTTACCCTGTTTGTAGGCCGGCGTAACAACCTTGATGCGTATAACGCCATCCGAGTTGAAACAGCACAGGACACGGGACGACGCGTGGTCTGCGTTTGGTGGCAAAGTCTATAACATAACACCATATTTGGCATTTCACCCTGGCGGGGAGAAAGAATTGATGCGAGTGGCAGGGAGAGATGGGACCAAATTGTTTGGTGGGTGCTCTGAGCCTTCGTTCAAACGTCTTCCCTCTGATGACAGTCTTAGCTCAGACACATTCTTGGGTTAACATTGATTTCATGCTCGATGGATGCATGATCGGATTCCTGGTCCCAGAGAGCAGAGTGTAATAGAACCAAGGCTTCGGACCTCGACCATAGAAGGATACCAATCCCAAAGGATTTGCACGTCACGACTTAATGTATCCATAATCAGCCACAATATACATCCACCATTCCACAGTACGCCTTCAGTCAATCGTAACCGAAGGGTTGACGAAATGCTGCTCAGGCACGCCACGGCCACCCCGTCCTCGACCTCTGCTACGATCTGCCCCTCTAAACCCACCCCTACCCCTCTGCATAATCTGCGGCGGCGGCACATGCGCTGGTCCACTTGATGGTTGCCCACCGCCTCTCGTTTGTTGGCCGTTCTGAGCAGGCGAGGCTCCGCCTCGGCGTGGCGCGTGAGTTGTGTCACCCCGTTGGCCGCGATTGGATCCCCCTCGCGCTGACCTCCCCGGAGACGCCGGGGAACCGACCACAGCCAATGCTGAAAGTCCTGCGGCGGCTGAGGCTACACTCTGCAAATCTGCCTGGCGGAGCGCCGCCGCCGAGGCATGATTCGGCGAATGTGCCTGTTGCTGTCCAGGTGGCGCCCGCCCCCCTCTATTAAACGATTGCGGTGCTCCAGCCTGAGGTGATGCCGCAGAGCGAACAGGGTTGGCAAGTATACGCAGCGGCGCGCCGCTGAATAAATAGAGGGCGTGTGAGCAGGTGGGCTTGAAGGTCATCAGAAGGAGCGACGATACCTAGGTTGGCCGCTGCTTAGTTGTTGAGAACCTTGACGACCATTCGCAGAGCCGTTTGCATGCGGCGTAACTTGACGCCCTTGGGACCCTACTGCTGTCTGATTACGAGGAGTGGGTTGATTGTTGGATGGGCTTGTTGACATCGTGAACTGACACCTTGAGAGGTTCAAGCAGGAATTCAGAGGAACAGATGAACCCCGGTACTCGGAACATCTTGTATGAAAAATTGGAAATCAGCGTTCCCGATCCTCTCTATTCACTACCGTATCTCGTCAAACTTACCTGCCGCCCAAAGTTGACCCTGACATGAACTTGATATCCCAGACGACATCGATTGTGGCCGGGTTGACGCTGACGACAACACCCTTCGCGCAGAGCGGCACGCTCCCTGAATCAGAGACCATCGTAACGCGATCCCCGAGTAGAAAAGTCTGATTTTGAAGGCGGTAGGCGGCGTGTGAGGGTTTCAAGACTGCCTGAGGAGGGATGCCCTTGACTAGTGCTCTCCTGCATGCTTCCAATGACCGGGCTGAGTTCAAGCCATCGGAGAACTTTTCGATCTCTTCTATAGTCGTCTGCATAAGGAAAGAGTCCATGAATATAATCGGACGTAAGGAAATGAAGTAAGCATGGCTTTTCACCTTAGCCATCTGAGCCTTGGTCAAAGGCACGGGCTCAAGGTCACGGACACCTTTGGACTTCAACCATGCTTGTATCTCCTTGACCTTCGCTTCTGGGTTAGGCCCAGGGAAGAAATCTCTAGCCGCAGTAAGGTCTGAAAAGTGTAACACTTCATTAGCCGAAAGATCTAGCAAAGATGCAAGTCAATCACTTCACCGTCGTTCTTGTTGCCTAGTTTAGCGAAGATTTCAGGAAATTTGGTCTTGTATTCGAGTATTAGGTGTACGGCCTGCTCGCTAAACTCCCAGCTTGGACCATTCTTCCTAGAGTAATCCAAAACCTTCAATCCTTTCCCATCGAACTTCAGATTCAGCCCCAGGTTGGTCTTATCACCGTTCCCGAGTATAACGAGCAAGCTGGACGTGATTCGTGCCACGACCAAGCTATTGACCCGCAGCATTTCTGCTACCTTGAACGCCGGGTAGTAGGGTTCTTCTGTTCCGAATTCGCGAATTATGTTTGCCAAGGTCTGTACTTCCGCGCGCTCCGAAGGGAAGAACTGTGTGAAGGGCATACAGTTAGCAGCGGGTTGACAACAGGAAGAGAGAAGACTGACGGCAATGACCACCGACAAGGAGTTCGTGCCCGTTTCTCTGACTTGAGCGGCAGACCCGTAGGCGTGCTCTCCCAGGAAGATGACTTTGCTGTCAATAGGGAACTCTTCGTGCAGGGGTGGCGCAAGCTTCTCCACATAACGAGGATCTTCCGAGACAACATTCATGACGGCCATTTGAACAGCCTGTTCTACCTCTTTGTCTGCCCCTTCGTACTCTTTGATTAGATCGCCCGACTCGAGACGCTTGAGTCCTGCGAAACCAACTGTAAGTGAGACAAATATATTCAATCAGACGAATCACTATACTGACCTTTCAGGGGTCGGACGTGCAACAGAAGTTCGACTTCGCCAGTTAAAACTCCGAATCGCTTCGAGTAATGGTCCTGTATCCTATCCACCTTTCTCTTCCAATTGTTTAGCTCTTGAGGCGAATGAGGCGTGGAGTGCGCATCGTCAAAGCGGAAAAGGTCGTCTGATACGGCTGCGATCTTCCCCTCCTGCAAGAACGGCCAGTTGACAAACGTCCGCTTACCAACGACCTCCTTCGCCACGGCCGAGGCAGTCTTTCCATTCCACGCATCGTGAACGTTGATCACCATCGTTTGGTTCCGACTGTCAGACTGAAATACATTGACGTGATGGTAGCCAAGGGTTGCGGTGTACTGCAGCGTTTTGATTGACGGGAAGCCGGCTAATGCGTCCGCACCGAGGAACACACCCTCGCACAACCCTTCGATTAAGTGCAGACCGTCAAGGGTTGGTAGGTCGAACGTCTCCATGTTGCAGTGGCACCTGATGATGGGCGGGAACACCCCAGGGAGCGAGGACGGGTACTGCCTGATGTTAACAGGATCGTAAACAAACGACGCTGAAGTCCCGAAGGAGTTGCGCTGCCTCTCTTCGTCGGTCAACTTGTGTGCCCGAGCTATGTTGGCAGTGTCAGCTGGTAAATCCACTGCGTCCCCAGTCATGTCACCCACATGCCATCGCAGCTTGAAGGCGGTGCTTATCGATGAACGGAATCTTAACTATGGCTTCCCACTCTTGCTTCTTGCCGTTCAGATCCTGCTCGAAGCTCTGTGGGTAGAAGTCTAGGATAGGCGAGTCAATCCCATACATCAATGCCTGCAAGGTCACATCAGTCGGCTGTCGTCGCATCACAATGTTGCAACGTAGCGGACCCACCCTGAATGCAGGAGGAACCAGCTCTTTACTAGCTTCCGGAAGTACTCCCATCAATTGCTCGAAAGGTTTAAACGGCTCTCCAAGATCAAAGCGGAAGGACATCTTGTCAACATTAATCATATCTAGACATGTAAGATTCAGTCAGTGAGTAGCGTGGATTGTGATGAGAATAGCACGAACCGGAGATCCTTGGAGCGTAATGATAGTCATAGTACCAACCCCAAGATGCAACCCCGCTGTAGTAGTAGTACATGACCCATTGCAGGCCTTCACAGTAACGGTACACCAGTGTCGGCACGGCTTCCGGGTCATCGCCCTGGAATTGTAGTTTCTCCTATGAATTTTATCGGCAATTTTAGAAGTTGAGGACAGCAGTCTTGAGATATACGGTTTACCCTGTAATATGTTCCCTTCCACTCGTCCATCCTGTCCTTCATCCTTGCTTCTTCCATGTCTTCAAAACTTTCGGTGCCATCCAGCACCTTCAATTTTCCGTACCGCTTCAACACGCGATCCACGGCCGCGTCTGCTTCTCCTTCATCCTCCCAAGGCTCATCGCCGTCCTCATCCACGTCATTGGCTTCCGGTTCTGGTAAATATAGCGTCGCAAGGTTCCGCTCTTGATCATCATATTCGTCCCAAGCCAGGAACAAGTGAAGATCGGCCGCGAGCTGTGTCAAAAACTTCCGTTCTCGAGCCGGAAAGTCGTTCACAAACACCAAGCGATTTGAATGGGCGCCGTTTGAAGATATCATTTGCCTTCGAGCGTGGATGAACAGTTTAACCCGATCAAGCATAATCTTCTCCTGTGGTGTTAAAGCTGTAACTTGATCAGTACACAGATTCGGATGAGGGATCACAAAAGTCATAGGTCGCACATTCTGTGGGCTTCGCTGGTTGTGATCCTTGATTGTACTTGGACTGTTTGCCCTTGAAGTAGTTGATGTCGGCATTCTCCTTCAAGAATGTGTCAACCTCCCCAGCTGCAAGCTCCTTGAGGATGACCTGGAGTCTTGTCACATCGATCGTGCCTTGCTTCATCAGATAGCCACCCGCCGAAGGGAGGACCTTCTTGTAGATCTCGAATAACCGTTCTAGGGCGTTCTCGTGGATATGAAAATCGGGGAGATGTGGCAAGAAATCATTTCCAACAAATATAGCGAGAAGAGTGAAGTCGTCGAGGATCCTTTCCAATGAGTAATCGAAATGAAGTTCCTCTGACGCTGCGAGAGAGTGAAACTCAAGATCGAGATATTCTCGCAGCAGAGATAAGTGTAGCAGGAAGAAGTTCTGAGCATCTAGCCTGTTGAACACAATAAGTACCTTGCGATTGCGCCCCTCAGACACAGCATGACGTACCCAGATTTAGACTTCTTCCGAGCTGGCCCGAACTTGACTTCTTCTCTCAAGAGACAGAAGTGAGGGTCGTGGCTTAGCAATCCAAGCATGATGAGGTCGGCGTCCAACCCATAAAGGCAATGCCGAACGTTCGGGTTGTAGTCAGGCTGTGCCTTGGAGAGGCGTATAAACTCCATGATTTTATGTTCACCCTCCCCGGGGACGTCATGTCCAGAAAGGACGACTTGGATGTCGCGCCAATCCGCATCCTCTGAGATCTTCTTGTTCACAAAGTAGCGAAGCTGCTCGGATAAGCGAGCCATGAACGGGGTACCTGAGGGGAGGACGAGCTGAGAGGGAATACAAATCGGAGTTCAGTATTGATTTTACCTGGTGTGATACAGTTGCTGTCGAAAGCCTTCGCGTCCGGGAGCTTCTCCCCATTCCGGAGGGCCTTCTCTCGAGTTTCTCGAGCCTCTTTGGCTGTCCTGAATCGACGACTCCGCTGTTGGTTCATCTTCGCTCGAGGTGCCACACCATCCACAGCCATGAAGAAGATCTTCTTCGGCTTAATTTTTCCAAAAAGATGGTCGACGTATGCAAAGATCGCGGTAAAGATCTGCGCCTCGGTGAGACGAAAGTGTGCATCTTCATCGTTTGGATGAGAGCCTATAGAATGGCGGTACGCGTTAGTCCCATGTTTAGAAAAGAAAACAAGCGCTCTTACAGTTGTGAATGATCGAGTTGAAATCCAAGTACAGATTGTCTGTAAGAGAAGACAATGCACACCGTTCAGTTTCAAGCCTCAGGATGGGCGGAATGCATGTTTACCAAACTCAGGGATCTTGTTCTCTTCAATGAGTTGCGAAGTGAGAGGGTAGCGTTCACTGGCAGCGAATGGTCCTTAGTTGCGGGCCAGACAGTCAGGGAACACGCTACACTCACGATAACCACCTAAAGAACTTGAGCGAAGAGTTTAAGTTCAACTTGAAAGAATTAGACGCCTTTGATCAAAAGTCACCTTTGGTACACCTGCTCAGTAGAACCAGGCGGGTTAATGGCGAGGTATGCAAAGCGGTGGCTCAGCCGACGCACCCATGTTTCAAGAAATACAAGGAAGAAATGCTATGAAGTATCCTCGCGTGGAGTAGCAATATAGGTATGCCAGGGACTCTTGATGATCAGTTGGAGGTTGGAATGGTATCGGAGAGATGGCGAAAGTCTTGTCAGTCTAGATTGGTGGATCCAGGCACTTCGCCTTGCGGAGAACTCCTCGAAAACTCCTGAGCATACACATCCCATTCTGCATTAAGCTCCGTCTGTATCAAACTACAGCAGATTCTGTACAAGAGGCGCCATAGATCAATTCTACAAGAAACCGCTTCACTACATAGAAGATAATATAGCTTCATGTCAAAGCCATTGCTTCCAAGACCAACGAACGCTTGTGCGAATGCTCAGTAATGGTGCAAACGAAACGAAATCAATTAAAGTCAAGGCAAGTCAGGAATCAAATCGAGCGCAACACCGTGACTAAGCGTGGCGACAAATGGATCGCAGCAGCGGACTCCGCAGCAGATGCTATCTTGGTTTGTCGCACTCCAATCTACACATCTATTTTAGAAACTTGATGGCTTCGGGAACTATCAGTGCATTTTAGTGGGATTAAGGCCACATGTATCAAAGAAGAGAAAGAATCGATGGTATTCGATTCGTAGCGTCAACGCAGACATCGGTGTTGAGGCGGACCCCAAACAATACCGAGGTACCGAGAAACCATCCTCGCCTGCGCCAAAGGCGGAGGATTTCTCCAAGGAGGGGATTCCTAAAATGCGAAAACTAAAAGTGTGCATTTTATCACTTGATTTTTTTTTTAAATCGCGGCAGCGTCTAAAGATATCTTCTTCAACATGATCCGATCTCAAGGGATGGTCTCAAAGGCTTGAGGTATGGAAAGTATCACTTTCGCATATGAGGACTCACCGACACAATGGCTCTCCAGTCTCAAGCCATCACCCTCCCGCCGCATAAGCTTGTCTGATCTCACCCCTAGCTCGGATTTCACCTCTTTTCGAGCCTTTGTCATCCTTTCCAATGAGTTGGATAGATTCAAGCACCTGCATTCAAGCAATACAATATGTAAATGAATTTGGGGATAGATCACCCTCGGTTCTTCATACGACTTGTAAATGACTCTCAAACTTTCCCATGAATCTCTCCCATCGACCTCCGTTCCACATCTTGATTTCGTCCCAAACACATTTGACCCCAGGCCCATCCCTGTCGACAGGGTTATACCGGGCCCATAGGAATGCTGCTGCTATCACAATGTCGGCATAGGTGACTGCCTTCCCAAAAGCAAACTCGCCCCTGCCTTCCTCATTTTCGTCGTATGCGATAGCCAGGTCGTCCAAACCTTTCCGTAGAGCATCCCAAGCCGCAGCCCGCTCTGCCGATCCCGCTGAGAAGAAATCTGACAACGGTCTTCCGTACTTCACGAGACGAGTTTCGGTGTAGTATGTAGCCCCTCTTGGATCTTCCAACAGCGCAGGGATGCATCCGACGAGTAGATCAGCTAATGGCCGATGAATCTTTCTGAACCTGGCCAGGAAGGCGAACTGGGCATCCACAGTGCCCTCTGGAAAGAGTCTGGGACCGTACTGCTCCCCCGACGCGTACTTATCATCGAGGTACGTTGCGAGGACGTTCGAATCAGTCACCTTCACTTCTGGCATGACGGTGTAGTCGATAATTGCAGGACAGGTGTAGTGCTTTTGCCCAGTTGGGTTCGTTCCGGACTCTTTTATTCCGAGGCTCTTGAAAGTTGCCTCAATGTCCGGGAAACTGACCCATTCTGTGCGGTACGGAATGCATTTATAGTTCAAGATCAGCCTAGGTGAGAATAATCGGCGATCAGAACGAGTGCCACTGGTGAAGTAGGCCATATATCTTATCTACCGCGTCTTCCATGTGTTGGGTGACCATGCTCGTGACCCAGGCTTCCCGGGAATGTCGTAAAAGACGATAGTCGCAACATCCTGTGACACTAGTCGAATCAAGCTCTAATCACCAAAAGACA
>WSTV01000387.1:0-29036 GCA_019632285.1 Tulasnella sp. 332 | reverse complement strand
GTCTCTCTTTGTCAGCATTCTTCTCTTCTCTTCCCTCAGCTAGGAGGTCACCTGTCACTGCCCCGCGCTTCTACCAATGTGTTCTCTCACACCGCCATGCAGTGTACTCGTGTCAGCTTTGTAATCCTCCACTCCTGTACTCCTATATATACCAGTAGGCGTAGAGGACTTATTCCCCACGCAATGTCTTGTATTCCCTCTCCTACATTGTACTCCCTCTCCTCTCTCCACTCATCACTGTTGAGCTCCTAGTGCTCCTCAGTGTCTCTTATACATCTATCATTGTTCTCCTATCAAGCTCCTAGCGCTCCCCATCACCCAAGTCCCATCATGTGTCGTCCAGCGGTCTATCCTTAGCCCTCACTGTGACACAGTGGTGGGGAATGTGGGAAATGTGACTTGGGGTGTGCAGGTTACAATGTTGCAGGGGTTCAGGGTTCAGTGTATAATGGACGAGGGACTAGGGACAGGGAGTGTGACACGTGCACAATGGGTTTGGTACAGAGAGGAGGATGCCTATGTTACAGAGGGAAATAACAGGAGGCGAAGTGAGGAACAGTACTCCTCACTTTCCTTGCTACTTATATGTCACAACTACGTCGTGCCTAAGTCCAACTCCAACACGGGATCTCACTCTATGGTCACATCCACTTTCCCACAGAAGGACTTTGGAACTACATCAGACTTATCTCGGATTTATATCGGACTAACTTCTAATCATGTGTCTCTCTTTGTCAGCATCTTCTCTTCTCTTCTCTTGGCTAGAAGGTCACCTGTCACTGCCCCACACTTCTACCAACGTGTTCTCCCACACCGCCACGCAGTGTACTCGTGTCAGCTTTGTAATCCTCCACTCATGTAAAACTATATATACTGGTAGGTGTAGAGGACTTATTCCTCACGCAACGTCTTGTATTCCTCCTCCATTGTAACCTCCTCTCTACCTCTCTCCTCCACCTCTAGTCATTGAGCTCCTAGTGCTCCTTGACGTCTCTCTATACATTCCATTGTCTTCTCATCGAGCTTCTAGTGCTCGTCGTCGTCCAGCGGTTCTCTCAGCCACCTCATCGTGACATTATACTACTTTTACTACAAGGCAGTGTTTGATGACAAATAGAGAATGTTAGAGAACAATGAAGAACGATTAGGGATGCGGTGCAATCAATGAGTCAATTGCACCGCTTATACAATTGCAATCTAGAACGAACCCTGTGAACGGTGATGTTACAATAACAAATGAGATCATGAGAATGGAGATGTGATCATAAAGAAGAAAACCGTGAGAGAGTAGAGTTCACTTGTACTCATCTACTGCTGTCTCGACGTGGTCGTGACAATGGGAAAGTGGAGTTTGAATGTACTTAATATTGTCTGTCATAATGGTGGTTATGACACTCATCCTCTCACTCCACTTCACCTTCACCCTTGTCATGAGGCTCCTAGTGCTCATCATCATGTTCATCAATCTATTCTTTGTTCTTGTCAAGTTCCTAGTACTTATTGTTGTCTTCACCTCTCTCATCATCATCCTTGAGTAGTCATCCCATGGTCCTCCATGCTCCATTCATGACATGTGTGCTCAATCTCCTTATCCTCTAAACAATCCCTAATACTCTGAAACCCTGGCCCTCATCATGGCTTACATGTCCATGGGTCTCTGTCTCACATTCTCAACCAACCTTATCTCCATACTCCAACAGAGGTTGCTACAATAAGCCGTTCAAAACATCGATGTGGTAACGGCCATTAATTAACATTTCTCTCCTTAGCTACCTTGGGCAAAACAATGTGCATTATGGACCCCATAGACCTTGGCTCCAGGTTTGAGCCTCTTATCAAACTCAGAAACTGGAGATATGATCTAACCATATCGAGGTGTGCTTGTGATTATTGGATTCAATCTATCAATCACGGACAGACCCCTGTTTCCAGCTTCTCGACTATTTAGATTGCGCTATCGCTGTTCGGCATAGAGGCACAGAGAACAAACCATACATTTATCCTGTCTAGATGGCCAACTCTCGACTGGTCACCAAAAACTTTGGAAGCGATAAGAACGCGACGACGGTGCTTGGGATACTTTTCGTATGAGGAACGATTTATCATCAAACTGAGACATGTCCGGGATGCAGCAGAGGCTCAAGAGCACTTTCGCTACTCCATCCAATCTGGAGAAGCATAAGATTGACTATTGGGTGATGAAAGGAGCGAAGAAGGCTGCGGGTACGTCGTGTATCCCACAGGTGCTGCAGACATCTCCGTGGCAATCTCGGTACGTTGACTCCCAGCTCTCTCATTTCCCTGTGGTCACACGCATTTCAGTAGCTTACGGACAGCAGCTTCCGATCGCGATCCGCGGTGGCGGACATAGCTGCGGGGGCGCGTCATGCACAGAAGGTGCACGGATTGACACGAGGAAGATGAACGCCGTTCGAGTCGATAAGAGGAAAAGATAAGGTATCTCCAAGGCTGAACGATCATCTCTTGTCTGTTAAGGAGCTGCCCAAGCTTAGGTTGACCACCACTTCCCGACACGTAAGCGGAACGCTTAATCAACGACCAACCGGCTTTGCGTCACTAACAGGCCTTAACTAGCAGGGCCGAATGTTGGCTCTGTCGGGCTCGCTATCGGAGGAGGATTCGGGTTCAAGATCGGCCAGTACGGACTGGCATGCAAGAATATTGTCTCGGCCACCATGGTTCTGGCCAATGGAGTAGTCGTAGCTATGGATGACAAGCATCATCCAGCCTTGCTCCGGGGAATCAAAGGCGGTGCGTTAGTCTTTCTCTAAAACAGACCATTTATCTTACCCGTCGGACTTTGGGGTGATCGTGGAGCTTGGATTGAGGCTTACGAGACGCGATCTGAAGTCTGCATGATGAGTGAAAATATTCGAAAAAACACTCAATCCTCAACGGACCCGGCAATGGCTCGTTCAGAACAGGATATCACCTCAGAAAGACTTCCAGCTTTGGTAAAAGAGCTGCAGGCGCGGTCGAATGTGCAGACGCCGAACGAGGCTCTCTACCTCTACTTTAGCTGGAGCCCAGTAGACGGCAAGGTAACCTACCGTCTGCCTCTTTTCATCACGGCTAGCTCTTATCCTCCCTCATTCACTTTGTAGCCGCTTATCACCTTGGGGGAGTAGGAAGCTTCAGTACGGAGGATGGCTGGCGATTGTGGAGTCGTTTCTCCAGACACGGTGAGTGTCGACTTGGTCTAGTGCTCAAAGCCCTCTCATGTGGCATTGCGGCACTGACGACCATGCTCCTAGGCCCTGCTACGAGCACGTTTACTTAAGATCCTGTCGATCTGTACTTCAAGCCGTGTGAGCGGTACGATGCTTTGTCGGGAAACAACGTTCAGGTCACTTCGATAACTTGGATTATGACACTATTAGGGGGGCCTGCAGGATGTAGCTCTTCGTGACACCCGAAGTGCGTATGAGCATGCTGCTGTATGAGACCTAGCCTTATGACCCCGTGCCAAAGGTTCCCGTAGAAGCGACAGCTTTCGCGCACCCAACCTCGGTGCGCACTCAGACATGTTAGATTGCGCATGTTGAAACGTTCAGGCCTCTCAATCCTCGTCTCGTTTATCGGGGACAAGATGAGGATGGTCAACATCCAAGGTTACGACAATGCCTGGCCACACAAGGGGAAACAGGCCGCGCAGGACCTCCACGAATGCGCTGTTTCGTCGTCCACGGAGGAGGCGAGAAGGTCGATCGGACGCCCAAATCCCTCGCCGCAACAGGGAACCACACTGACGCCGCCGCGAGGAACTTCTATAGGCCAAACTATCCCCGATTGCAAAAGCTGAAGCAGAAGCACGATCCGGGCACGACCTTCAACAAGCCGCTCTTTGCGAGACCCGCTAGTGAATGCAATCGACGCTTGTACGTGTACTTTAGTAAAGGGTATCTGCCAGTAATGTGAACTTTTTTTCTATAATCAAGGGAGCGGACGGGCCTTGACAGGACAGATCGTAGAGGGACTGTTGAAAATGTAAGTTGAAGTTGGATTCACATAACTGACAAGCCAAAACGTCAATACACAGACCGAGGGGTTCAAAAATCAACTCAGAACCATAAACCACGTTGAAGGTAGCAGGGTACGACAAAGCCAGAATTTCCGTGAAGCGACATTCTAGTCGGATCAATGTAGAGCCACTGACGGAGATGAAAGCCTGACGAACTTGCTAACATTCCATTCCGCTCAGTCGCAGACTATGACATTCACATCGCCACTTTGAGCTTCTTCCATCCCTCCCATGCGAACTGAGGTAGAACGTGGCCTTCCGTGTTGAATGTATAGCGATCCAACGGGACAAGATCCTTGTCGGAAGCCAAAAGAAAGCAGTATTTTAATGTTTCGGCGAGGAACCAGCTGCGCAGTGATCAAGAATAAGAGAATAGCATGTGAGCAGAGATAGGTCCGATAGATGACGAGAAATTCTAGACCTAGGCATGGAGTCCGTCCATCGTACAGGGAGCTGATCGACGCGTCGGAAGGTCGAATATGCAACGGAGGTACGCGCATGGCCGTCGAAGGCGTTGCACACCTGCCACCCCTTCTCCCGCCATTTAATATCTCCCGTGGTCTTCCAAAGTAGGTACAAACTTTCTACCACCTTCATGGTTTCACCAAAGGGTTCCACAGTCAACGCTGTAATCGAAGTTGATATAATTTTGACTTTGCGCACCTCCGGTCTCAAGAGGTGTTCAGGTCGACGGAGCCAGTAGTCTCTTTCATTCGGCCGGCCTGGGACAGGCTCGACATTTCTTACACCTGGAGGTACTTTGTCCGCCTGCTCATGCTTCCCCCATATCCCTCCTTTACGCCATCTTGACGTTCCACGCTCCCACTCCGCCAAAACATCTACCCACTTTCCCAATTCCTTCTCATTCTTTCCCGAATCAGGACCCCCTCCGTTCACGGAGGGTGTTGGCCATCTCGAGAAGACGACCTCGTCTGGGCCGAGACCAGACGGGCTGTCCGCATAGAGCAGCCAACACGTCTGTGCCAGACCTTCCGCGACGTACATATGCGTGCGACGTTCACGAAGGGAAAGATGTTCATGAAGAGAGTGCACACCAAGAGCGAGGAGGCCGGGGAGAAAACATGTAAGGTGCTCGAATTTGTTGGACGGGAGGCCGGACTTGGAGTTGGGGATGTCAGTGGCATACATCAGGTGTCGGTTCGGAGATATGTATATGAGGGTTTCGATGAGGCCGGTAGCGGCCCGTATATCTGATTGGCAGAGAATGAGTGCCCGCGTTCCAACAACACTGAAAAGAACGCACACATTTCCCGCGCGATCGTGGCCGAGTGGCTGCTCATATATAGTTTCAGGAGGTATTCATACTGTAAGATAACTACCGATCAGCGGTCATCCGACGATCAAAATGGAGGAAAGAACGTACTGCACTGTCTGCGTTGCCTCCAGCTGCTAGTGCGACTGTAGGAAAAATACATCTGACATCAAAACGGAAGGACCATATCTATTACGAACTTCGGCTCACATCCTTGAGGGGTTCCTGAAGAGAGCATCCAAGATGTCGGCCAAAGGCCGTTTTCAGCCTGCGTCGTTTCTAAGATATCTAAGAGCGTTCCGACCTATAGGGAAACGAGCATTACTATTAACAACGGACGTCACAGGAGGGGGCTGATTCACCGGTGCCGCATACTGTTCTCTCCCTGTCAAAATCGCGAGCGTCTGAAACTCGAGCGAGAAGGACGCGATCTCTGAGAAGGATGCCTTGCCACCCTGTGGACCCGCCTTGCTTATTAACCTATCAACGCAAATCTGTTTAGTATTGCAACGGAAATCGCATAACTCACTCACGTTGAAGGGTTGATCTGGAACTGCGGTAGGCCACTTCTAGTGTCAAAAGCAGAGAGCAGGATCTGACCTAGTTCGTCAGCCTTCGTGAGATATAGCCGGTCCGACGTGAGGACATATGCGGCGATAAGGCCACCTAGGTATCGGATGGTCGTCTCAAAGAACGGGATATATATGGTCTGTATCTTCCGATTTCAACTAAATTGATCAAGGGTTTATATATGGTGGAGATGCCTTACCGTAGCCGACATGTTCAATTTCCTTACATGCTCCCGCGCCCGTTTGAGCTCTGGTTGCAGGCCCATTAAATACATCGTATCTAGGGAGTCTATCACAGTCAATCCCCATCCATTCAAGCTTGGCAATTGACAATGAAACGTTAGTCATGTGCGGCAACTCAAAATGACCACCAAGAAGAATCACGCACTGCTGTGACCCCTCTTCAGACTCCGGAAGGAGTTCGTCAGCAGGAAAAGCATGCTTCTCATACGCATGATATGCGCGCAATAACGCCGCCTTGGCTTGTTCTGCTCTTTCCGGCCAAGAGCCATTCGCTGTGGGAATGCCAAACTCAACCTTGCGAGTCTTATCAAATTGGAAGACCACTGCACTGGGTCCGTTCGAGGAAGGTGATGTTGACCACCATAGAAGAAGCGTGATCACGATAATCCCTATGGCTGTTTGTAAGGACCGGAGAGATATCCGGGGCATTTTGTTTCAGTGGACACGTTGTCAAGCGGCCAGAAACGGATTTAAGGTGCCCCACTGACTTCTGTCACACTTCTCTCCATCTTCTTTCTACAGTCAATTCGCAGGTGGACAAACTCGTGCAATGGCTCAGGAAAACATTCGAACCTGTTCAGACCACATGTCTCAGGCCTTCGTGTGACCCCCAGCCGACCTCGCTAACACAAGGCCCCCCATTCACTGGTTCACCAGATTCCTCTGTGCTTATCGGCGACAGGTTCTATTATAGAAGTATGTGAGGAATCTCATGCGGCCAAAATTTCTCCCCTCGATCGACATCTGGGGGGCTTCTTTGTGTGGGTACTGTGGCAACCTTACATTTACACCAGCAACTTCCACACTGCACCCCTGAGACTACGCATGGTCCATGTCGCGCTGCTTAAAACCCGCGTACACCGAGTTAAATCTCAGATGAAACCTGGTCGGTTATTCGCCATCTCGGGCCCTGGATAGCTCGGAAGACGGCTTACCGAAGGCGATTCCAGTAGGGTAGATGGATGACATATAAATGTATCCCAGGTGAGGGTAAAAGGTGGCCCATCTTCCCATCTCGCCACCCATCTCGCCATCTTGAAATCCTCTCCAACTCTTTCAACATGTTCTTCCCGACCGTCATGCAACCCATGGTCTACCCCATAATTACAATGCAGCCCGGTCCACTACCACTATCCAGGCCTATCAGGAGCAGTACAATCCAGAGTTCTAGAAGCGAAGAGCATAGTGATAACTATACTCTCCCTTCTCCCTGGCGGCGTTTAAACTCCTTTGCCTCCTCACAAACTTCTGGCTCTACTTCGTTCAAATGGGAAACCCCTAGTCGAATTTTGCATGCGCGGATGGAGCAGGTACGCCATGGGGTGTCAAGCTTTCGCCAGAGGCTTCGAAATATCAAATGTAAGTCACCGCCAGCTTAATCTAGAAAAGAAGAACCGATCAGAAACTGACGGGAGAGAAATTGTAGCCAAGTGATACTCCTTGCAACCCATGATTCCCCTGTCAACCTCGGAACCGGACGATCATTGATCTTCTAGGCCAGTGGCGGAGCCGAACCGGGTCATTTGGCCATCATTCGATGCTGATGGGGGACCGTCTGCGTATATATGTATTTGGTACTCGACATAATATTTTTGCCTAGCTGGTTAATACCATGACGACATGTTATTGTTCTACACAACTAGATCGATCCTGGTGTGCTCTTCAAATCATATCCTGGTAGTAAGCGCAACGGATCATTAGGCTCTAAGGCTCTAATCGTAGAAGAGGAGCAAACGCTCGACCAACGACTCTCAGCTGGGATCAGATGACCAGCGATGTTGAACCTTGCTTGGGAAATACCCCTTCAGCTAGTACTTCGATCCCTCGCTCTTCCAAAGTAGCCAGTTGTGGTTCATCTGCAGCACGAAGCTCTGCGCTTCGTCGCTCCTCGATCCTGCTTCGGAGAAAGCGTACGGGTTGACGACTGGCTTCAGCCACCCCAGGTTATCAAAATGTGTCGCACCATCCTTCCAATAAAGAGCCTTTCGAGCCTTCTCCGCAGCAGCGACAATCTTGCTGTACCCCGGCGGGTTGCTTAGCGTCATGAATCGATAGACGGTTGCCGAAAAGAGTGCCGTCCCAGAGGCGTCGGGGAACGAGGTCGTTGTGGTTTTCACTTTGTCAACATAATTGTAGAATATGCCAGATGAAGGGAGATGATTCGCCATGCCCGTATGGATCTCGGTAATCCAGGTCTCAAGATGCGTTTGTTGAGTTTCGAAACGGGAAGAATGTGGCGAGTTTTTTATTGTAGCTAGGACACGTAGCATCCCAGCTGCGGCCCAGCCGTTGCCCGTGGACCAATGGCCGGAGTCGTTGAAGTATCTGCTCGAAGGTGGAGAGTAGACATGCTTCCATAGCGAGACGTTACTGGAGTAGAGAACCGAGCGGTATAATGAGATCTGTGTGTACGCCTCTTGGATTAGGGTAAGGTTTCCAGTGATGGCACCATAGTATGCCTGGAGTTTTGGGAAATATGTTGGTGAAGGCTAGCGAAAAGAATCAATTTATCTGCTTACAAGGAAAGGCGGGACCATGTAGATGAAGTCACTCCAAAGGGAGACGACATCTGCACGATGACTGATAGCGCCAGTGCCAGTGCCGTGGGCCAGTCTTGGTGTTTTGGTCAATAACAAATTTAGCTGTGCCGCGGCTGCCGTTGCCCAAGGTTCACCGGATGCTTTCACTCGACCGGCCAACAACACCGCCACTCCTAAACTTGCAGCATCTCCAGCGGAGCCATCGTCCATTCCCCACAAACGGCCTGTTGCTTGGCGACCTTTGACGGCGGCTGTGGCAATCTTGACAACGGGACTGAGTTGAGAGGTGGTGTATGGTATTGTCGTAGCGAGATAGGACGAGCTGAAGACTCCGAGCTTAGGGAGTTGAAGTTCTATGATTGTCTCGGCCTGAGTACCGGCCTGCCAGCTATGTCGTAGGACGAGTATCAGTCGCATGATTACTTCTAAGGCGGCAAGTATCGAGCCTTATTTACCTGTATATTGCGCCAGTGTTCATCTGTATCTGAACAAGCTCCAACAAAGCTTCGCTCAGGCTTTGACTGAACGCGCCTAGGAAAGATGCATAAAGGAGAGACAGAACGAGGGCGCAAGTCAACGATCGCATCTTTCTTGAGAATGGTTCCCCAAATCAGAGCAAGGCAACAAGTGATAGAGCTTGTGTTTGAAGTAACGTTGTACACGGAGATCAAGTTTAGCCATATAGCTGTTCGGTGGCATCTTGAAACTTTTATTCAATGCGCAGTCTTGTGCTTTTGACCCTGGAACATAGTCAATCCAATCTCTGCCACCAGCGTGTTTCAAGCCCCGGCCACCCTGTTTCACCTACAAGGCTTGAGAAACGTCCGGATGTGTTGACTAGCGTAAGCAATAGGTCAGCCATTGACCTGTTTAATCGCGAAGGTAGATCAGAAATGAGGACTATCACGGACCAAAGGAGACCAAATGATTGGTTGTCCTGGATTCGTTAGCATGTGGACTAGAGGTTAGGTGCCGCCGCTCTGCGGCCTTGGCGACCGCCTCGCCTATCCTCTCCTCGAGTACTTAGCATTTTCGTCATCTCTCACCCCCTTCCTATCGCTACCAACGCTATGCGTGCCTTGGACGATCCGACTTCGTATCTACCAGCACCTAGTTCTCTCTGGCGCCCATGCTGGCATTGGCTTGAATGGCGGGTCCCGTATATGGGTCTCGGCGCGTTCCTTTATAGACTCGTCCGACTCCTCTATGTGCTCTTGACATTCCCGATATGGTGCCTCGTCGTCCTGATTACCCACTATCTTCCCTTCACGTTTCGACCTGCACCATGTCGACCCACGTGGCCGTTAGTGCAACGGGTATTCATACCCTTCGTGGGTCGTTTGGTTTGGTCCATTACCTACGGCGTCCCTCCCAAATTCTACGAGGACTATATACCAGCCCAGAAACGGAGGGGGTACATATTCACCCATGAGAAGGCTCTCGTTGGGAAGGAAGAGTGGTATAGGGGCGATGCGACGGACCCAGAAGGCATTATCGTCCCCGAACCAGTGGATGTGTATTGGGTCAAACCTGATTCTGACGTATGGGGAGTCTGGCCTTCACGCTCAGTAGAGTCTCCGGAAGTCCTGCTGGTTGTTTCTGGTGGAGGTGAGCAGCGACGATTATTCGACATTGGTTTGTCTCACCCGCGTTTCACAGGTTACGTCGAGGGGCATCCATTGGAAGGGAGCCGGTGCTATGAAATCACCCGTATTACTGGGATCACGGCTCTAGGTGGGCAGAACTCCTCAGGTTCGAGGCTATTGGTCTGAGCGCCATTGCAGCCTTTCATTATCGAAAAGCCACCCACATCTCTCGCGCGTTCCCAGCGGCGCTGCAGGACATCATCACTGTATATCACTATCTCATGTCCCGGGGGATTCAGCGAGTGGCTATAGTTGGTGACAGTGGTGGTGGAGGCAAGTTGTTGCAATGAAATCAATCTTCAAGCCTGGAACCATCGATTTACCATCTTTGTAGGACTCGCTCTGGCGCTTCTACAGCACCTTGGTTATCTCGCATCCGGAAGCGCCATAACTCCAAGTCTCATCCCACCGATCAAGATGGTTTTTTACTCACCATGGGTGGACCTAACTTGCTCGTTCCCATCCTTTAACAATAACATGACCTACGACCTGCTCCATCCCACCATGCTTTGCACAGCCGCTTGGGGATATACGGCCGCAGTACGAAAGTACGCTGCACGCTGTGAGTTGAAACCGGCTGATGGAAGCGTGCACGATCTGCTTTTGCGGCACCCACTATTTTCACCAGCTTTGGAGCCAGCTATCGCATCGCTCAAGCGCGTGGCTGACTGGGCTACACCAGAGATGTTTATCGTGAGCCACCGATACATTCTCCATCCAGCCTTTTATCTCTTGCTAATATCAAATTCGTCTTGCTCCCTCAGATTTGGGGTACTGCAGAGATGCTTGACGACGAGATTCAAAGCCTGTGTGAGAATCTCGTCAAAGGAGGCTTTGAACACAAACTTAGACAGCACAGATGGGAAGATGAGGTCCATTTCTGTCTTCTCGCTTTATTGGTCTTGAGACTGACTCAGCTTTACGTATCAAGGTGCACATCTTTCCCATCTTGCCGGACATCCTATCACAGAATCGGAAAGAGGCGTTGGCGGAAGTTGCTGAGTTTCTCTTAGGTGGCGATCAGCAGTCACAGGCCATTAAGGCTTCGATTGATTCTCGGTGAAGTGATTGAAACAATTATCTCTCTGGCTTCCAGAAGATATCTGCGGGAATTAGCCACGTCTGGGGTATAAATGGTGCTGCCCAGGCCTCAAGCGTCGCTGTTTCATAGAATATAACTAATCCCGCAAATGGCCATTGCTCGATTGGATGGACTGACAATTTGCTAGGATTATGCATCAGCGAGACGTATAGGTCCTCTCGGGAAACAAGTACATCCTTGCGCCTCGATGGAGTGTTGCCCATCTCCGGAGAAATCACCCAAGTTCTTGGGCTTTTGCAGCACAATTTAGGCCATATGAGCCGTATGAAGGTATTCCATGGCGGTGCGAACATGCCCAATCTTCGAATTCTTGCGAAGCTCTTCGTGTCCCAGATTTCTGCAGTAGCTGCCCTAATCCACTGTTATTGATGATTAGAACCCTAGCGAAGGAGTATTGTGAGTAGCGCTGATCCACTGTGTACCCCCCCCCCCCCCCCATCCTCAACGACAATTGTCAGTAACATAACCTCCGAATCGAAACCCGACCTAAGAGCACCGCCCAGTGGGAGTGTTTGCTGCCGATCAAGCATCTCATGGTCCAAAGTGTCGTCACCCGCAGAGATCATATCTAGGGATGGTTTCTGCTTCTTGTTTGCATTGCGATCCGAGTCGGTAAGCGGGGGGATCGTTTCGATATGGGGGGAGAATGGTTCAGATTGCAAGTAGGCTCGTTCCAAACCCCTTTTGTCGGTCTTGTACGCTTAAGCTGCTAAGAACGCCGTCTATGAGCTGGCTTCGACGGTGTAGAAGTGTGCAAGACTTGAAGGGAGAGCAGCCACGCGTGCTCATCGATCCACACAGATTCGTAGACCAAACGTTTATCTCCCGACAAATTCCTGAAGGTAGTTTCCAACAACCGCACGGATGAGTTTAGAGGGTTGGTGGAGAACCGGTCTCGCTTACACTAATGGTAGGCCCAACCGCGTGGCAAAATGTGGGATTGATGATGCAAAGATAGCTCAAAAGGTATGTTCCAAGCATAGATTCTCAAAGCCGTTACCGATGCTGTCGGTCAAGAAAAAACTGCCATCCGCTTCTCCCCTCAAGGACGCTTTTAGGGCATGACCATGCCCAACGATCTTGTAGAGGAGCAGTCCGCCCACATCACCAAAGCCATGCGAAAGGCATAACCCAAGTTCGCGTACACGCATGTCGTTGAGCCACGCATTAATGGTGGGGGAATGTTAGGCCAGAGGGAAGCATCGAGTTCGCAAGGAAGGCATTGGGGGACGCCGAAGGCTGCCCGCGAATTGTGGCAGGCAGATATACGAGCGAAAAGGCGGCCGATACGGTGGAGATGTATGGCAGCGCAATGGTCGTCGGCCGTGCATTCGTATCGAATCCTGATCTACCTGTTAGTCGAAGGGTTTTGAACTCCCAGACCATGAAAATACCTGAATGGTGTAGATACGTGGTCCATAGCTTCGCCTCGAACACAACTATCCATTCAGCAAGTACAACCGCCTCACATTCTATACCTCGGGTTCTGAAGTTTGGTCTTGACACATCGTGACGCAGCGTCTCTAATGGTTTTTTTTTTGTTCATGTACGGATTACACCTTCTATTATAAAGAGACTGCCCACATTAATTCCACCTGTGGAACTATGACGATGATATATGACACGCCAGGCGCTTGTCTAAGCGAGAATGGATGGAAATTGCTGCGATACGGAAATGCTGGGGCTTGAGCTGCGCAGAGTTTGACCAAACGGACAAGGTGGTTATAAGGGGCGTTCTTGACGGGATGTGGGACAAGATCATGTCACAACATTTAACTAGTAATGTCATAGACTTCTCCCTGCTCAAAATGGTAACTACAGCAGACAACTCTGTTGCTGTTTCGGACGTTTGCCTCTTGATCTGTGCTACTGCATGTTCTCACCTTTTGTCAGCAAGCTTGACAGTAGTAGTAGCAGTTATTTGGAAACCTGGGGGCCTTAGTGTCATTAGGATGAAGAAATATCTCTTTTCATGTTTTCACATTACAGACGTTTGCTGAATGAGATGGGATCTTAGCATCGGCCAATATTCTCTAACTCCGCGTCATCGCAGCGGCCCCTTTGAGACGAGTCGCATCACGCATGAAAGTCCATTTTGAGTTGTGATTTATAGTCATTTGCAGAAGTCTTTTCAAGTGTGAACGCAGAAGAGTTTGAGGCTGTTCCACAATTTGCACTTGGCTTGGTAAAGATCCTTTGAGAGTTCGTATCTGCGTTGCCCTGCGTTGCCCTGCGTGCCCTTATTGCCGAGGTATATCTAGAAGATCCGATAGCAAGAGGATTCCTGGAAACCAACTATGAGTGTCCGAGCGACCCCCAAGAAACCAAAAGCTAACGTACCCATGCGTTGCCGGTTACATCACAGTTGCAGAGCGCAATCGCAAGCTCTGGGTTTGAGGCCGATCTGATTCTAAAGATAATATTCCGTCGGCCAACTAAGCATCTGTAAAGGAAAAGGAAAGTAGACGTACTCGGTGCCATGAGTGGACTGGACAAACAGCCATTCCACCGCTTTATCATCCTGGCATACCACACTGCTATTGGTGAGAGGAGGGGTACTTGAGACGGTGGCGAACCCGAGACTGTCCGAGACCATAAGGTTCTTCAACCGGTACCCCTTTCCACCTTTGATCAAAGTCTACTATTTTTTTTTAAAAAAAATTGCGCAAAATTCGCAGAATTAGAATTCTGATAAGCTCCCAGGTATGAAAGGGGGCACACAGTCTGGGAATCTTCGCCGTTGACCTCATTGCTGAGGACGAGGTTATCCGTGGTGGAGCTGCTATGAAACAGATTGAGGGTTACTCTAGGGTAGAAGGCATTGCGGATTACACACTTCTCATTGTTACCTGGAGTGAGAGATCTAATTGACGATTAAAAGGAAGGATTGTTAAGCTTGCGTGTCAGGCTCCGGATGTGGATCAGATGAGAAACGTGTGCTCCGTACTCGACGTCGGGTTCCAGAAGTTCAGATGCCCCGACGGCCCGAATGACAAAGTTGGAACTCGACGTAGAAGCACTGAGAGACATCTGGAGGATCGAGATCATCTGTCAGTTGCAAACATTTCACCTCCCAGTAAACGACGCACGATGCTTCCGTCGAACTTCCAATTCAACGAGTAGTCGTCGTTTGGTTTAAGATTCAAGCCATCCGCCACATGGAGCCTTTCAAATCAGAGTTCATTGTTGTCTCCGCACAACAGATATGGGAGACGTGGACCACCTATCGGATTGGGCACTGACTTGGAAAATCGCTCATTGAACTTCAGGGAAGGCTGGACAAGGCTCCATTCGACAGGGCTATTGGCAAAGCAAACATTCGACCCATCGACATCGAGAATACGGCTCGGTGTAGCCTAAGAGCTGTATGAGAGGTATGTGCCGCTAGCCACGTTTTTAATCTTATAACACTTGGTGGCGTATTCAAAGCCCCACTATGCATGGTTCATGGATGTAATTTAGGACTTTTGACGATGGAGAGTGTTTGGAAATAGGAAATCTGAGGCAATGCCTACAATCTGCCTATCGTTCCCAGGTTCGGGAACGGCCATGTTAACTGGTGCGTTGCTCACAACGCTCGTGAGGATGAGGACTTGGCTGTCATAGTTAAATCTCTATTGGAGGATATGCTTTCCTTTCGGAAGCGATCCAAGGAAGGGGCCGAACATGACTGTGAGATTTGAAGGAGAGGGGGGTTGGGAGTGCTGAGTAGTTGCTCCCTCTCGTCAACTTAAATAGCACAAAGCCGCTCGGCATCCCAGTCGGCGATTTTCTGTTGCCCATTTAAAACATTGATGATTCTTCGGGAGAGCTCTCATCGGTCTTCGACAGCCAATTAGAGCATAAAAAGGCTCATCTGGAGAAAGGAGGCTGCGTGCAGAGTGTATCGATAGCCGACTCTCAGGGCGCTTTAACTGGACGCTTCGGTAGTAGAATCTCTTGTGGTGATCCCCGGCGAAAGGTATAGCTTACGACCCCTATTTGAAGAGTATGCTTTGAAGATCCACTGTAGTTTCTCGATAGCTACCTAAGAAACCAAACTTATTTGGGACCGCGACCTGAAGGTGCTACAAGCCCAGACTTGAGCGTTCCCACATCGAGCCTACTTACGTCAGGCCTGTTGTAAGAACGGACGATCCCATCCAAGAATTGAAGTCAACAATTCAGCTAACTGCATCGCCATGCGTTTATAGTGCGTTGTTGGTCTTGGATGGAGCAGCCAATAGGCAGTTGGAGGTGAAATGTCTTTTGAGCGCTTTTGTAGACAAACAGCGTCAGGTTTCCCTCCCTACACACCTTGTTGATGGCCACTTCTCACTGGCTGATCTGGAGCGCTCTGGCAAGTGCGGCCAAGTGAGAACATTCTTCTCTACTCCCTTCACATAAAATGCTTCGCGTCTGACCAATGATGATTCTGATTCCGATATAGACTGGGCACAGCTTCACAAGTGTTGCTGTATCTCCCTTTGACCCTCTCGGCGCTATCTCCCCCAGCGTTTCTTCTCCTCTCGTTGCTTCAAACTCTTCATTCGTGAGTCATGGCTCATCACCCATTGTAGCTGACTGGAAGCTGACAGTTCCTGGCTCTATCAGACTGATACACTGCACCTTATATCTCATTGTACCAGCTCTCTCCACATTCTTGCCTTTCCTGCAATTACCCGTTCATCCCTTCCTCTTACTCTTCTCGTTCAACCTCTTCGCTTCTTCGTCAAGCTCGCGGTGGTGGCTCCTAGATGGGGCTCAATTATGGGGGAAAGCTTTACGGCTTTGGACGCCGATATTCGTCGGAATGGAGGTATGATGTTGATACTATGCTTCGGGCAAAATTTTGTCATACGGAGACTAAATCATACAACTGGTATGAGTAGGGCTTGGCGAGTATCATCGTTATACAAGCTACTGGTAAGACTGGGAGAGTCATGGCCGAACGTAGCGAGACTTGGCAGCTCATGTTGTTGGTCGGCGCGGCTGCTGCGTATGTCTCCAGCGCGAGTTGGATCGTTTGGGTAAGCCTTGTCTCGTTGCATCCGATTATATCATCCGCACAAGCCATGGAACATCGACTCAGCGACACCTGTGTCACGCGACCAATAGTCATACTCAGCAATTGCCACCACTCCTTTAACAAGCACCCTCTTTGGTGTTGCTGCTACAGCGTTAATCTTTTTAACGGTACGTTTAGCCCACCACTCTCGACTCTCATCAGTCTAGTGGCGATTGCTACTGACTTACATGTCCAATTCAGCTGATCGGCTTTGCACAACGGAGAACCAACGTCATCGAATCGAGCCTCTTGGCTCTTTATTTTGCATACAACGTCTGGCTATGCTCACCCGATACTGGTGAGGAGTATGGTTATGGTAGCGAGATGTACTACGCGAGTTGGGTTGGCGCAGGAGCCGCGGCATAGTGAGCCTCTCATTCTCTTCCCTTCTGCGCTGACACTATGACCCGTATGAACTTTCTTATCTTCCAGCGTCCCTTTACTCCAGAATTTGCTCTACCACCTGTCGAAACTCCTCTCCTTTATCACTCACACTCTCCCAAAACCTTTGCTCCTCTCACTGCTTTACCGCCTTATGATACTACAACTGGCGTCCAAGATCCTACCCCAGGTAGGGCGGCATAGTCTTGCTCACGCACATATATGCTGACGTCCTGAGTGTCTCTGCCTATCTAGATCGGTGACAACAGCTGGCCATCATCTGACGATGAAGTCGCTTGGGAGGATATGCGACCGAGCTCGAGGTTGACACAGGTCTTGCTCGCATATCGACAGACCATCTTCGTCACAGTGTATTCACATCTCCTATGTACGTTTTCTCGCTCGGTTGATGGATCTTGCTCTCTGGCTCTGACGTCACTTCTCGTTTTGTTCGATAGTGCTCGACGCGCCGTCTCAGATATGGTGGCGTTGGGCGAACGTTTTCTTTACGTTGGTAACATGGGCGATGGAGCTCCTGCTCACGAACGAGGATGATACAGATGAGATGGGAGCCAAGGGCTGGAAGGTCGATTGAGCACCAAACCAGCAGACCAGTATGTTGTGGCGCGGAAAGGACATACTTCTCGCGGCATTCGTCTCAACGATACGATACCCATTGTATACCTATATATCGTATTCTCACAATGGAGTAGCCTGCACATCACTAGTTGCAAGGGCAAATGGTCACGGGTTGAATCGTGTTCTGAAATACCTAATCGAGCGCGAGACCCTTGTAATTGTAATGTAGCCTGAGGACGACTTGGCACAGCACCACCACCACCACCTTCCCTTCTCCTCTCCTCTCGCTACCAAACCCAATACAGTGATCATCAAATGGCCCCTCAACAGTCGCCAGCACAGCAAGCAATGCAGAAAGCTGAGAAGAAGTACAACTCGAGCGTCGGATGGTTCTCGTCGTCATCCACGAAGTACGAAGAGGCAGGTCCGTTGTCTGTCGTCATGGCCACAATGGCTCTCGGGAAAGCTGACTAGTCTGCGATAATGCGCCGCGCTTTCTCTAGGGGACTTGTATCAACAGGCGGCGAATCTTTACAAACTCGACAAGCTGTTCAAAGAGAGTGGAGATGCGTTTATGAAGGAGGCGGAATGCAGGGAAAAGGCAGGAGAGAAGGACGAGGCCGCGAATGCCAACTGGAACGCGGCTAAGGCGTACAAGAAAGCGTCTCCGGATAGTGCGTCATACGACACTGTTTTAAGTTTTATCTGAAGGACATAAGCTGACTTTCAAGGCATAACCTTCTGAATAGAGGCGATCCAGGCACTCTCATCCACCATCTCCTTGCTCACTGGCCTCGGACGGTTCAGGCAAGCCGCTGATCGGGAGAAGGAGATTGGCCAGATCTATCTACAGGAATCACAGGACCTATCCCGGGCTGCCGACAGCTTTGTGAGAGCCGGTGATTGGTATGAGCAAGAGGACGCCAAGGCGTGAGTCTGGGCAACTTTTCGAGACTTGGAAGGAACAAGGCTGATACCCTGGCCACTTTGTGCTTTCCCAGCACTGCAAATGCTTGCTACAAAGACGCAGCGGACCTCTTCGCGGAACTCGATCGTTACAAAGAGGCAATCGACTTATACGACAGGGTGGCGAATTATTCTCTCGGGTCTGCGTTGACAAAATATAGCGTGAAGGAGTATTGGTTGAGGAGCGGTTTGTGCGCGTTAGCCGCACAGGTTAGGGATTGTGCCTCAGATCGTTATTCTACGATTGGCTGATACATTTGCTCTAAACAGGACTCTGTGACAGCCAAGAGGAACTTGGACCGATATGGGACTCAGGACATAACATTCACCTCTACAAGAGAATGTAAATTCGTTCGAGCGTTAGTGGAGGCGGTCGAAGCTGGGGACCAGGAGGCGTTCACAGGCGTGGTTGTGGAATTTGATCAGGTACGGATAGATGGCTGGAGTATGATGTGTTTTGAGACGATCACGCTGACTCTGTCAATTGTGAAGATTGTGAAGCTGGATAACTGGAAAACCAGTATCTTACTCAAGATCAAAAAGGGCATCCAGGACGAGCCTTCACTGACATAGATACATGTACCATTACATTCAAGAGCTTCTTTGTTGCTTCTCTATGTAATTGTGTGGCTGTACTGTTTCCGGCAGAGTGACACTTCACGCCAAGAAACACGTGGCACCAATCGGCGTTCTTTATCGGCCCTACCACCTAACTTCCCTATCAAGATTGCTTTCAAATATTGAATCTTCATGTGTCGATTGCTGATCTACAAAGGAACTGAGCCAATCCAACTATCACATGTTAGTGTGAAGTGTCTCACTAAATGTGGCATTGTGGCTGACAACGTGGCCAATCAATGAAACGCCGTACGCTCACCAAAGCTCTTAACGCGACCATGTCATTCCATCATCAATCAAGCTTTCGATTCTCGCCTTCGTCTCGATCGGCGGAGACCTATCAACGGTGACGGTTTTGGCGTCGGTGAATGTCCTTCCCATCATTCCATGAATTATCTTATACTGATAAGATTCATCATCAGGGTGGTACGATGGCGTAGACGATCCTGAGCTTGGATACGAGCCCTGCATCTTCAAGTCGATCACCCCGGTGGGCGTGTTGGCCAGGATATCCCGTTTCTATCTAATGAACCTCTTAATTGCGCTCTCCTGAATGAACCAGGCATGGAATAACTCCAACTTGACTCGCTTGGCAGAGAAGATCAAGTCGCCACTTGTCTTGTATACACCCTCTTATGGCGTGTGCCTAGCTCGCTCGCTGATCTGCTTCGCAATCATAGTGCACATGTCAGGGCATCTACCGCCGGCTCACTGTCTCAGGACAACTGCCATCCGTGGAACTTTGGACGCCTCATGTGGATGCATAATGGCGGGATCGCGGACATCGCCAAGTTTAAGAGGAGGTTACAGGCAAGATTGACCGATGAACTGTACAACTTTCCCCAGGGAAATACCGGTGAGCTCGAAAACAGGAGTGCCAGAGAGGCTACGCATGCTTTCTATAACTACTACTCATGGGGCGTGGATTTTAGACTCTGAGTGGGCGTTTGCCCTGTATCTGTCAATGGTTAGTCTCTTCACCGGTATGCGAGACAGGTTCCGGACTCAAAGATGGCCAAACATAGCTTTCCGATCCACATGCTTCGACGTTCGACCAGCACGAGCTCCGTGGGGCGATGTTAAAGACTATATCTACCTTGAACGACTGGGCGAGACATTGTGACATCACGGAGGTACCATATCGTGGTTCGGAAGGAAATATGTTGACACGCTCACTGAGGACTTTTATTTGCGTGGCCAGCCGAGCTTGATGAACTTCTGCGTCACTGATGGCCATACAGTCGTTGCCACAAGATATATTTCATCAAAGAAGGACGAAGCAGCATCTCTGGTATGTAATGGCCAATACACCAGTGAGAACTGCGCTAACCTTGTTACGGGCCAGTACTTTTCATCTGGTACCACGTTCGATGAATATGCTCCTGGTGGTCACTACCGCATGTCGAAGTGTGATAAGAGAGAGAATATCATTATGATCGCTAGCGAACCTTTGACATTCGAAGCAGGTGAGGATATCCACATTGCTAAAGCTGTTAGTGTACTTACACTCCCTATTTGCCGCAACGTTGTTTAGCCGACTGGATGGAGATCCCAACGAACACCCTCATTGTCGTGACGCCAAAGGTATCCAATACATCTCACTGCCTCTGCTTTTGAATCGCTATGAACAGCCCACTCTTCAGATGAATCTCTTGCAAATCCCGATTGTCGACGAGTTTCACTTGTCCGACCCCTTGGAAGCGAAGAAGCGTGGGTCTGACTTCGCGGTACAGAAGGGCTTTTTGGGCTCAGCATTCGGACCCAGGCGGGGCAAGGTGACGGCATCAGGGACGCAAAGCCCAGCTCACATGTCGGAAGATGTAAAAGAAGAGGGGGAGGATGATGACGATCACGACGTCGGCGAAGATGAGGAGAGGCTTGAAGCGAGGGAAGTGCCTCCAGTCTGAGCGCCGGGTTTTGGTCCACGCAAATTTGGCGATTGGACGTTGGATACCCGATGTCAGCTTAAGCCCTCCATTAGAACAGTACAGCGTAGGGGATGTCGCATAACCGCCACATGCTCACTTTGTTGTTTGAAGTGATGGCGCAAACGTAGATAGCGGGGATACTCTGGAGTAAAACAAGCCATTCTCAGCACGCTAATTGGCCTAGCGTCTAGCGGTGCCACCCCTCGTCGAGAGTAAGCACAGCATCAACTGTCAGCCAAAGTTTTCTCTGATTATAGTTGTTGTGCTATGACAGACAGCCCTTAAAAAATTTGAGCGTCCTCGCTGAACAATAATGGGGTAGCGGTGATGCTGGATGGGTTAAGATTATTCAGTGCACAGACATCGCTGTTCCAGGACTTGGGGGATATCCTAGCCAGAAGACTGGGGAATTCAGAAACAGGCAAGGCTGATATTGGAGTTGGCATCGGCGAGGTATGGGAGACGAGAACCGGGCAACCATATGGCAACACTGCTGAACACTTCGCCAGGCTCAAAATTCAGGACCATCCAGTTCGATGGTGACCTCAAGGGCCTCTTCCCTGACAGAAGGAAAAGCCTCCTATTACGAAATGAATGCGAGAAAATCTATCCAGTGCTCAAGGATGACAAGCAACACGCCGGAAGGGGAACGGTGGTGATGGGACAATCAGGCACTGGTATGTGACACCTCACACTCTAGGTTCTCATAGGGTTCTGATGATGAGTCTGGTAAAACGCACTTCCTCTACTTCCTTGTAATTGCCTTAGCCGTGGGCGGTGAAAGTTTCGCACTGCATTACTTGGATGGAAACTGCCTAGTTGATGGATCCACGGACACTCACGTTATAATACCTGGCGCGGGTGCTCGGAAAAATATGGGCACTTTCAGACACGGAAGGCGTACACGGCGTCCCTCCGAATTCATTTACGTCTAATAGATCCGAGGGCTATATCGTTCAAACGACTTCCCCGCAGTCGAATAGATGGATAGAGTGGCAGAAACACGGCTCAGCCAAGATCATTGTCATTGAACCGTCCCGTTCGAAAGAGATATACTACATCGGGTACGTCGACGATTGAATATCTCTTTTGAAAGGGGATATCATGAGCTTGGCCGGCAAACATCCCGAGGACGCAACTTGAAGCGTCACGGTGCACCCAGAAACTCTCGCCAAGGTATTCACACTGTACAGCACGTCAAAATGGGACTGCCTCGAGCTCGCAAGAAGCGACTGAAGCGTTCGAGGTTCAAGGACAACATCCTCGTTGAACTCGACCGCCTCGCTCATGACCTCAAATATATCACCTGTGACATTTTCTCCGTCGATCTCTGGCGCTCTCGGCTCGAACCTGTTCCCCATCATTCCGGATTATGACGTGCAGCCGATCGTGACTATTGCTCGCCTGGTCTACGAAACGATTTGAAGGAAAGGGGGAAACGTGGGCTTCTGGGAATTGTCCGACAAGTTCGTCAGTCACCCAACCTCAGCCTCGATGGCCCGGCGGCTATGGGAGGTTTGTGCCATCACCGACATTTCTCACCGTGACTCAAATAACCACACTCTCCGAGGTTGCCCACTCGCACAAACCAGTCAGTAAAATGAACAATATCGAGATGGGCAATGTCGAGACGGAAGGCAGCTCGGCCACCGGGACCCTAGATATCATCTTTCCTCTCAGAGGACCTGTGTCCTGCGGGAAAACCCTTGTACTCGGACAGGAGAAAACGCAAATGTACACTCCGATGGCCTCCAATAACGCGATATTTGATGCTCTATCCTACTCCAACAATCTTATCACACGGTTCCAAGCAATTATCTTGAGTCGCCGCACGGTCAAAGCGTCTAGCCTTGATGGGATAGGGGAGAAGCTGGAAGACCGCAACTCTCCCAAATCGCGGTATTCCCATGTCACCTGACGACTGATATTCGTCGTCCCTGAGGATGGGGCGCCTAAGTGCGAGTGGGCTCAGCCAATCACTGAGTTGAAGCCAATGAGTCGGCTGTAGGCCGGCAGGCTGGAGCAGCATATGGTCCCTTTGACGAGGAGCTAATCTCCCTGCATCAGACTGCGCTGGGCGGTTTTCGCTGGTAGCATTACAGTTTCGACTGCCACCCGACCCTCTTGTCCGTCTTGTTTTATATATATATATCTCTCTCTATCAATATTCAGCTATGGCGAGACTCGGAGGGTGTCCTAGGTTGTTTATGCATGGGCATAAAATGTGGCTTATGCAGTTTGTTGATGCTCCAACGACAGTGTGACGGCCTGACCTTTCTGACCTTCTATCAGGCACCCTGCACACGAGATGTGAGATATCGATAGTCCAGTATGTCTGATGCGAGGAAAAAGATCAATAGCTGCATGTACACCCGGGGCGGGTCTTCTCATGAGGCACATGCACGCATTGGCATGCCTTAATCAAGAAGGCATCAATTCCGGGCAGACTTCTCACATCCGACATATGACTTCCAACAGCAGTACACGCATCCGGGCTGCGGTGTTCCCCGTGACGGGGCCACCAGGACTTTCAGATGCAGATGTTGATCGAAACCGAGCCGAGCCGTGGCACTTGTGTCCCACATGGATTTCTACCCTTCGATTTCGCATAAATGAACTACGGGTCCGCCTTCAAGCGCCATGAATCAGACGATGAGGTCATGGATTCTGGGCTTGACCCGGTTATTCGGTTTCCCTGAGGGCTAGTGCTATCTTTTCGTTGTAAGGAATCGTTTTCGCCGTTTGCTGACTCTCCCCTTCTTCAACTCATCTATTCGTATTGCTGACTTTCCTTATGCTGACCACGGATCAATGGACCTACCGCCGACTTGAAGACCTTACTTCGTGGTTCGGATACGTTGTTTTAACCTTTTGTGATGGCTCTATGGCGGGTCCTCCTTATAACTGGCTTGCCACTCTTCCTCGAGCCAGCTCTCACCACCCCTCTCAGTCACATCAATTGAGCCCATCCCTCGACCTACATTGCGGGCGGGAAGGAATTACTCCCCAAGCATATCTCTTCGACCTTGATTACTAGCACCTCTATATACAGTCTTGCACTTGATTATGTTCCGATACGGTATCGTCGGCCTTGCTTGTGTGGCAGCTTCATCGGTGGTACTTGTGTCATCTGCCCCATCCCCTTCATCGACGCCCTCCCCAGATGCAGTCACCACAACTTACGATGTGCTAATCCTCGGTGGCGGCGTCGCTGGCATTATTGCAGCGGAGCAACTTGCGCAAGCGGGGATTACTGACTTCATGATCGTAGAAGGGCGTGACGAGCTGGGAGGCAGAATGCGGTCGTATAACTTCAGTGGCACGACCATTGAGCTTGGTTGCAACTGGGTGGAAGGGACACAGACAGGCACGTCCTAACGAGAGGACGTTTGAAGCTTGTTGCTGATATTTAATATAGGAACGGGGCCTGCCAATCCTATCTGGACGCTTGCGAAGGAACATAATGTATCCGTTGTGTTCAACGACTGGGAAGACTTGACATTTTATGACGAGACCGGGCATCACGACTTCACAGACATTGTAAGATAGCATCCAAAGTCCTTTTCAAAGCGGTCGCTGAGGCTAAAATTGGTTGAGATAGTATAACGACATCGGTGACGCTTATGACAACATGCAAATCGCAGCTGGTGCGCAAAATCATTTGAAATGCAGAAATGCTCCCTAACGTCGTCATGTCGTCCAGGTACCCGAGTTGACCTCCGTCAAGTCGATAACAATGTTCGTACTGGCTTCCGCCTCGTCGGCGAAAACTACAACAATAAATATGCATGGGCCTCAGAATACTATGACTTTGATTGGGAGTATGCCCAAACGCCAGAGGTTCGGCTGACGGCTCGTCTCTATCCTCTTTCCAACCACTGATGCCCTATCGCTTGAATTTGACTTCCTTATTACCAGCAATCCAGTTGGATCGGCACATCGATGAACTATAATTATACCTTTAATCCCGATCGAGGAGGTTTTAGCGGAGATGACTACCTCGCTATAGATCAACGAGGTGAATTCATGGCCTTCTCTTGCTCACTGATTCTCCCAAATGGTGACCAATTGACCTAAACCTGATGATGAAAACTTTTCCAGGTTTCAAGTATCTCATTCAAGCCGAGGCAGCCACATTCCTCAAACCAAATCAGACCCTCCTCTCCTCCACTGTGACGAACATTGCATACACTGATTCCGGCGTATCCGTCACGACATCTGGCGGAAAGGTCCTTCATGCTAAATTCGCCATTGTGACGTTCTCGGTGGGCGTATTGCAGCAGAATGATGTGACTTGGACTCCTGCTCTCCCACATTGGAAACTGGAAGCGATCATGACCCTGAAAATGGCTACCTACACCAAGGTATACTTCACTTCCATTCACGCAATATAAAATTTGGCCAAGCGATCTGATTTAAGATATCCTCCATCCATTTGACTAGATCTTCCTTAAATTTGACGAGGTGTTCTGGGATAGCACTCAGGTCGGTCGTCTTTATCAGATTTGCGGATTAGAATGGCTCGCTGATAATTGAGAAGATGGGACTTTACGCTGATCCGTACAAGCGTGGTTACTACCCCGTGTGGCAGTCGTTGGATCTCCCGGGGTTCTTGCCTGGGTCTGGGATGTGAGTTCTAAGGCTGTAATAACTGTGGACTGTGCCTGACCTCTCGAGTTTCAATCGGGTCTTGCCGCTTCAGCTACTTTGTAACAGTTACTGTGAGTTTTCGAGGTCGTTCAGGAATCCTACGGTTACTGATGTAGCTGCAGGGAGACGAGAGCGAGCGCATCGAGAACATGACCGACTCTCAAGTGCAGGCGGAGGTCATGGCGGTCTTGAAGAATATGTACCCTAACAAGACCATTCCCGAGCCGAAAGGTTTCTACTTTCAAAGGTGGCATTCTGACCCCCTGTACCGAGGATCCTTCTCAAATTGGCCCGCAAGGTTAGTACTATCTGAGCCTGTGCCCCTCTCCCTCTAACGTGCTTGCTTGCTTACCGCGTCAATTTTTCTTGCTCCCGTATAGCTGGTATCTCGAGCACTTCGATAACTTCAGAAGTCCGTTGAAGAACGTTTTCTTTGCCGGAGAAGCTACATCATACAGATATTATGGGCGAGTGACCCCCAGCTCCCTACTGCCGGATCTTCCATTAGAACATGCGCGCTGACATTGTTCAATTTTACTTCTTCTTTTTTTATTTTATTTTTGTTCAAAAAAAAAAAGGTATTTGCATGGCGCGTATACGGAGGGGCAGTCTGTAGGCCAGACCGTTGCTCAATGTGTTAAGAGCAATGGCTGTGCGGCTCTGAAATCACAAGGCGGTGCGGATGTGCAGAACGACAACAAGCCTTTCCCTCCGTGGAATGCACCTCAGGAGGCCTGAGAGCGTGTCGCATTAGCCGCCACCTTCGTCTTTCCCGTATGTATTCCATACTTATCTGCAATATATTCTTCTGTTGGGCGTCTGCACCTGGTCAGCCTCTATGGCTCGGCACGTAAGTTGCTTTCCTCATCATTAACATGCTCCCCTGTGAAGTCAAAATCACAGAGATATCGCACCGTCTGTGTACGAAGATTCGGTACGTCTGGGTAAGGAGTCCTTCGGGTCCATAGCACCGACACGTTATGGGAGTCACAAAGAGGCTGGTCAGTTCATCCGCAAACAACCGAGCGATGAGTTCGAAGTAGGCATTGGGGCAACATAAACATCAATTATGATCGGCAACTTTAGAGTCGTATACGTGGCAAGCCCGGGTGGCAAAAGAATCGAAGTGGAGCCAAGCAGTCCCGATCAAGAGTCAGTTGGTTCAGATTTACGAGCAGATCAGTACCCAGTCCAGTAGTGTCTTACCTTTGGCCACCCGCAACGGCAAAAGACGTCAACACAAGGGGGATTATCGTGCAGAAACCATTAAAGGCGGAGGTTGTGTACAATTAACGAAATCATTGAAGCATCATTTCCCGACCCTCATCTCGGCATTCCCAAAAGCATCCAGTGACCGACGAAACTCGAACTCGGTTATGACTGATGGGGAGGCGGGTATAACACCCGATTTGCGACTAGGTGCTGGAGGTGGCGAGGAGGGGCGGGAGGCGAATAGAAGTGAGAAGAAGCGTGAGGGGGGTAGTGGGTCGTAGCTAAATTGGATTTCCCGCATTGGTGAGAACAAGAAAAAAAGGAACGAGATTGTCAAAGGGCCTGACTCACTGTATCTCGCTCAGACGGACCTGCCACGGAGGGAAGCCATAGAGCTCGACGGGTTTTGGGAGTGTGATGTTTGGAACAAGGCGCGAAAGGAAGGACGCGCGTTTTCGAGGGTACAGCAGGGTATGAACGATGAGAAGATCTGGCTCGGACATCTCGTCTACGAAAGGGGGGATAAAATAGGCGTAGTAAGCTCAAAACGTCTCTTCTCATCGGCAAAAAAAAAACTGACCCCGTAGGATGGCGTCGATATCCTCGATGCGCACTGCGATCGGTGCTTCCGACGTCGAAGTGTGCTGTTGGAACGCGAGTTGACGCGCTGCACGTGCGAGGGCAGGTTTACCTTGATCCCTGCAGATGATACTCACCATCAAGGGATCTGCAGGTGGCTCAGGTGTCTGGAGGCCGGTTCGTGTCCGTCTCCTTCGTAGGTCCGTTGTTGAGCTCGCTGACGGCGTATCATCGACGGACATGGGCTCGCAGGGCACAGAGAAGTGAATGGGAGGCGATGTGGAAGTTGCTGAAGATGACGATGAGCCAGAAGACGCTGTTTCGGCATCGGACGAAGGAGGCGTGAGTGGGTATTGGACATGGGGTGGGATGGATGAGGCGGCTTGGGGTGGTGGATGCGTCACGCGTATCGTGTGCGTGCTTGTCGGGAGGGAGTCGATGATGGTGTCGCTATTGGCTTTCAGTATGCCTAACCGCGTCGTCAGCTAGTGTCAGCGAATGAAAGGCAGTAAAATGCTGGACTGAATGTGTGGGCCATGCATTACCTTTCTCATCGTAAAGGGTGAGCATATCGATTCCTGCTCTCGAACACCAGCGGATCATTTGTCGGGTACAGTCGATCATGTCTGAGATTACGGCTTCATCCTGGGCATCACCCGCGTGCAAGACGAGCGCCACATGTCGTGGGACCTGTTTCCTTCGAGAGTCGGCTAGTGCGAGAGGTGTTGGTCGTGGTAGAAGGGATTTGAAGAGGATGAAGCATGATTGAAGGCCATGCCAGACTAGCAGAAAGGCGTATGCGAAGAACTCGGCGACGCTCATTGGAAGAACGGGTTATCCACTAGTGTCCCGTTACTGATCGCGTCCTGAGTAGATGTAGGTTAGAAGGTAAGAGCCTGGCAGGGGTGCGCTCGCGGTCGAAATTGAAATTGTCCAACATTCCACGTCGACAACACGTCTGCGCGTCATTTCCCAGCGAAGGACATGAAGCCGACAGTCCACCCAACCCATGAAGGGATGGGATTCATTCCTCACAATCGTCGTCTCTTTCTGACATTTTCTCTTGTTGGGTTGAATCTCCTGATGGTCCCACTTCTATCTTCACTCCAAGCTTCCGCCGCCAACTTCCGATGGCTGCTTCGCTCCATGTCATCGTATTTGGGATTCGTTCATGACGTGTGACGGGGTTCTGGGGTCATGTACCAATACACGCAGGTTCTCGTCACCGCTCCCATTCCTTCCTCGAATGACTGCCGTATGGACATCAACCATATGTCGAGACACGTAGCTATCCTCCGTTGGGGACAAATTTATACGTTGCCCCCTATATCCCAACTGAGTAGCCTGTTCGCTCACGCTCAATACTGTAGACGACTTCAACTTTTTGTGTGGTCAAAACCGTCCTCTGCTGGTTGACGCCCCGGGGAGATCCGCACAACTTAGAAGCCATCGTAGCCGAAGCCCATCAGACCCAATCGGGTGGTAAATCAGAAACTGCCACCAGTGTCCGTCCTCTGATGCTGAAGTCTTCCGTCGTGGAAGGTAGCGGAGGAGATCCATCGGCGTCCTTGGGATTGCAGGCGTAGCCGGATACGATGAATCTTGTTTGCAGATCTTGGACGACGCCCCGCTTATCGTCCGCTTGCACATAAATTCTCCAA
>WSTV01000386.1:17756-29099 GCA_019632285.1 Tulasnella sp. 332 | reverse complement strand
ACCTCAAATGAGACCATTCGACGCCAATGCTGGGCGCCAGGTCGTTTCCAACAACAAATCCGCTCATAATTGCCTCAAATACCAACAGTTCGCCCCTAGTACTTGTGATCGAAAGAAGAAAGTTCCCGGCACAGGCTGAGCCGGAAGAGTGGTAATGACTGGAACGCCACTATAATGTCGAGGCTAAGTCGTGTTTTGAATAGGGGAAATCTTGTGCTCAGCCTCGCGTCATGTCTGCGATAAACTTTCCTCGAATACGGTTCCCATTGGTGCTGTCAGTAATTTCTAGAGAATGATCGAGCGGGTTCGCAGCTAGTACTCAAATAGCAGATGGGATTTATCGACCAGCCGTTCTAGGCTTGGCAATCTGTGCCCTCGGCGCATTAAAGTAGTAAATAGGACCTTTTCGGCGACTTGAAGGCTGCAAGACATAGTTAGTATTAAGATTTGCAAAGGTTTCGTATGAGCTAGGCTCTTGTCCCTCCCGAGCACGTCATACAACCCGAAATTATTGTAATAAGCAGGTGATCCGCACCCACCCTGTGATAAGACAAGATGCCTGTATTGGCTATGCCAGCCAAACGCATGGTCGCAAAGCTAACGGGGGTAGGCATAAAATCTGACTTTGCGAGAGAAGAAGAAGAAGAAGAAGAAGCCCTGCAAAAGGATTGAAGCACTTTGATAAATGGGCTATGGTGAAGCCAACTTATGTCAGGGCAAACAATGCAGGTCATGTAAAAAAGGCCTTAGCCTCTAAGGCGCCACTTTAGCGTGTTATATGATATTTTGTGCCCTAATTCATGCATATTCCTCTATGGTACATGTATGTGTAATATCGCAAGATGAAGAGGGCGGAAAAGTAGCGATAAATCACGGAGCACAGCCCTTCTAGCAGGCGTGCTCGTCGGCTCGGCCGTCTATATCAGGAGCATCCTATGATCCATTCCGCCTGCTCTGGTCGCTTGGGCGCGTCGAGTAGCCCATTCGACCTTCACTGGTCTAGTCCATATCCACTTGATGCCAACCGTTTGCATGCGTGTGCTTCTCTCCTGGTTCGCGACTTTCAAGGCTAACGTGGGCGCCTCTGTACAGTCCCCCCCAGGGTTATCAGCGGTCCCTTGAGAGGAATCATTGTACGGAAGAGGGTACTTCTTCTGAGTCCGATGCTTCGGAATTGTCCAAGCTGTCTGAGTATTTCAGTGAGGCTTGCAACAAAGACGTATCCAGATTGGCGACGAAAGCCGGCGCCTGGAGTTTCCATCCTCTATCGTGTACGGAGAGGATGGAGAGGAGCTCAACGTGGTAGATGGAGGACGGTCCTTGGTGGGAGCGATGAGGCGCGTGATGACGTGTACGATCTGCGTGGGAGTGAATGGTGGCGCATATAGAAACAACGGCGATGGAGGAGATACGAGAACCTGGACGAGCCGATGAGCCTCCTCGATGAACTTGATCGCCAAGCCCTCTTCGATCGGGCCGAAAGTCGAGATGCGTCTGACTTCTTCGGATGCGGCGACCTCCTCCATTACGGCTCGCTTCGTCACCCTCTCGACGACGCCTTGGAGTTCAGATCCACGCGCTGTCCAATGCCCGCAAGGAGCTCAATCAAAAGGTTTCCGCCAACCTTTATGTTGTGTTCTAGAAGTATCCAGGCTGGCCTCTCGGGCGGTCACGGCCTTAATATTTTGTCAAACGGAAGCGTGATTGAAGGAGTTGAATGATAAAAATAGATAGAGACATGCAAAGTATTCTTGAGGACTCCCAGAACATACCGGGTACTCGAAAAGCAGTGAAGCTAGAAACGGGCTGTGATTGTTACTGACCTTTTGCAACGGGGTTTGTGTCCAGTCCTTGATTTGACAGCTCTCGCCGCAGTATCGTGCACCTACCAGTCATATCAGCACAGAATGGCTTGGCGCCTCACGCAGATTAAGAGAGCAACGCACCCACGCACCCAGCACATTTCTTATCTGTAAGAATATCCAGGAGTCGGGAATCGACGAAGTTATTTGTCAGGAGTATCCGTACAGCTGACCTGTGCGCTAGGATTGCTGCAGAGGGCACAAGTCACCCTGAAGAAGGCCATCCTCAGGTTCAATGCATGCTGAGAATCGGAGACGTGGACAGCATGGACTCGTCTAGATGGGATGGAAGGGTGTGGTGATACTAACTCTGCTCGTCCGTATTCAGCTCATCGTGATCGTGCAACGCTCCTCTACACAACCTCTCTCCTAAAACTTCTAAACCGTCAGGCACATCCCGTTCGACCTGCTCCAATCCATTCTTAGCCTTCTCCCCTTCATCTTTCAGCTTATCCCTGTCCTCGAATAGTGTGTCCCACTCCTTCGCAGCTAAAGTATATTTCACTTGAATCAAGGCTCACACCGACCTGGAACCACTTGATGAACCCGGGGGCGTTGTGTACACAATTGAAATGGCGGCCTAAGGGGTCTTGGGTAACGGCGTTTTGTGATGGTGGTCACAGCCGCTTCGACGGATGGTGTCATTTGGAGAATTGAGCATTATATAATAAAATCTTGCTTATAAGTGATGAAAGTTGGACAATTTATCCAAAATTGGGGTTTTGGTTCACGATATACGTCTGCCGACTCTCTTGGTTTCAACCTTCATTGGCTAGCAACGACAGTACTGCAATTCCTCTTGCGTCTGCACGGCAATAGAGACGCCCGGGAATACAATTGACATCGTGGGGGGAGTGAATTGGATACTGTGATTCCATGGGGTTGCACAATGTCTGGAAGATTAAGAATTCCGTGAACGCAGCCAGTCCCAAGATCTTCGCGCAGAGATATATGGGAAATTTCATTTTGTCAATGCAGCATCCAGAGAGTAAATGGGTTACATACTCCTTTCCGGCGGTTTTGACCCGTTCTTCACAATCACAGGCGACAATAATCGTCGTCGTGGAGGTAACTGGTATGGCCGATGGGGACAATAACGCACCCCATCTCTGTTGTATCTGATTTGGCTTTGGACTCTTTCCCACATGAAAGCCGCTGGAGCATGCGGTAGAGGGGGGCGCGCTCGACTGCTGAGTCTTGAATGACCGCTGATCGACATTGGGAGCGGTTCTGCCACTCCCGGTACCATACCGAGGTCCCCATGTTTCGACCTTCTGATTGAGTCAGAAGCCAAATCGTCGCACTCATTGGACTCATTCATCCCTCTTTGCTTCACACGCACCCTATTTACGTCGCTCCAATAGCGGGTGACCGGCAGCCACGTTTCCTGCGTTCTGCAGCAAGTCGATATCTGGAAGGAGCTCGTGCAGTCCAGTGATTGAGGAGTGTATCTTGAGTTCGAGATATCGGACTATTTGGTACTTAAACTAGCAAAGGTGATCCTCTTGGGCTGCAGGAGTGAACACGACGACCAGATATCTTGGCATCCCCAAAAATCTATTTGCTTAAAACCATCTTTAAATGTTCCAGAATTACTATCAAATAAGCTACCTGACTCACTAGACTCACTCACCTTTTATTTCGTACTTCAAGTCGCGTTGTTGAAGGCCATCACGTGTACGGACGGAAACTCTATTTGTTTTCCGTACTGCACATGATAACCGTGAGACCTACCGCGTCTTGGACCATATAAGAAACGTTGAAATCTCATTCAACGTCTTTGATCTTTAACCACCAACTTCCCACTTCCTCAAGGCCGCCAATCTCACTTAAACTCTTTAGCCCCTTTCCTTTCAGTAAGTTTATACATCATGACCGGCCGTGGAAAAGGTGGAAAGGGACTCGGAAAGGGCGGTGCCAAGCGTCATCGTAAGATTCTTCGTGACAACATCCAGTGAGTACATTGGTCCCGTCGTCGTCGTCGCTAGTGTAGTCCTGTTTCTGACCCTTTTCATCGCGCTCGCTAGGGGTATCACGAAGCCCGCTATTCGTCGTCTGGCAAGGCGTGGAGGCGTGAAGCGTATCTCTGGTCTCATCTACGAGGTACTTTGGGGCATGTGAATGCCAGCAGAACGACGTGCTAACATGCTTCGTGGTTACCCAGGAGACTCGCGGTGTCCTGAAGATCTTCCTTGAGGTTTGTTATATTGATCGTCGCATCCAGTTTAACTGGGACTAACGTGCATGTTTTGGCAGAACATCATCCGCGACTCGGTAACATACACCGAGCACGCCAAGCGCAAGACTGTCACTGCTCTTGACGTCGTTTATGCTCTCAAGGTGGGTCTAAGATCATGTCCAGTCGGTATCGAAACGGTGGCTGATCGCCCTCTTCTGCTTCACGTAGCGCTCCGGCCGATCCCTCTACGGCGTAAGCATTCTTTCTGGAGACTTGCATGTCAACTTGTATACTGACCGAGCACTGTTCTTTTCAGTTCGGTGTGTAGACGCCGTTGCTCTTTGCTTGGTTGCCATGTGCCGTTCTATTGCTAGACTTGTCATTTACTTGCACCATTCTTTGTACTTGTATCACCCACCTCTTATACGAGTTCTTTTCAATTGCGTAACTACTTTCGGTTAATTTGAAACGCGTAAGACGACCCCAGGGATGCCTCCCAATCAGTTCCCACTGTGCCGTACCAGCTCCACGTTGTCTCGATAGGTGACCAGGGGTGCTCAGGCACGTCTATTTGTTCTCCGCCGCCGCCGCACCCGTCGGCCGGGGTCTCGATGTAAAATTATACCGCATTCCTCCTCTTGTCCCGCAAAATGCCACCAGTAGCCTCAGTTCGACACAAATCGCCATCAGCCTGCTTGCTCCCTTTCATTTCACTTTCAAAGCCTCGACCTTTGTCTGAGCATATTCGACGTTCTTATCATGCCACCTCCCTGTGTATGAAACTGACCTGACGACACTCACCGACCAACCCCTTCGCCTTCTGCCCTCAACACCTTGCACACTGTTGAAGTCGCACTGAACCATAAACGCGGAAGCATCTTCCAATCGGGCTTCATGGAACCGCAATACATCTCAGATTGTGTTCAATACTTCACCTCAATGGAGCTAAGTCGTGGTCACGACTGTGTTATTCGCTCAGCCTGGAACGCATTAGCTCACTAACACAAAGGGCCAGAGGTCAGCTTCTAGTTCTTTCAACACGATGCCTGCCGAATGTATGTATGGATCGGGCTATATTTCCACTAGCTACCCTTGGCAATCGTAATCTTGACTGAGGACATATAAGGGCGGTGTGCGGTCGTAGAGGGGATCGCGCAAGTGTGAATCTTTTATCCCCCTCAATTCCCCTCCCCCCCCCCTCTCTGTGCTCCCCGATATACATCTCTTCTATAGTAGCTATCCCACATTTCTCCCATCTCACCACAATACGCATACACAAATTCAATGCCCACGACCATGGCATCAGCATCAGTATCCGTTCGCGACTTACCGTCTGAGCTCCTTCTCGACATCTTCGACAGCGTCTCTGCTGTCTCGAAGCATGATGCTCGCGCTACGTACGCCAACTTATCCAACGCCGCTCTGGTCTGTCGGCAATGGCGGTCTGCGAGTGAGTTAAAGGTCTTGCTTACCTGCTCCATAATGTTCAGACCATCTAATCTTATCTCTTTCCCCTCAGCAAACGCTCTACTTTCACGAGTAGAAGTCGCCAAGAAGGACGACGCCCGTCTCCTCCTTCAATCCCTCAATACACGCGATAGCCTTGACGCCGTACGTGGCAACGCGGTGAAGGACCTCGTCTTGGGCGTAGGCGCACCCACCTGCAACCCATCGTCGACGGCCCTCAACGACAGCGACGACTTTCATGCCATCCTCTCTCAAACGCCCCTCCTTCAAAAGCTCGTCGTCCTACACCACAACACCGTAGACCCCATTACCGATAGCACACGACCGCTCCCTCATCTGCCTCATCTCACCCACGTCACAGTTGCGTCGGCTAGCGTCCTAGCTTCCCCATGTCTCGAGACCAACCTCCTTCAACAACTCCCTTCGTCCGTTCGATACCTCTCCTTACCAGGGCCAGAACGGTCGCGAATCTGGGGAGGGGTGAACACAGTTGGCTCTAGTAACATGAAGAAGCTCAAGGGCTTGGCGATACAGGAATGGCCATCGCCGACGTCCAAATGGCTCGGAGCGGGATCATCGATGAAGGAGCTTTCAGTCGTCTATCTCAGCAAAGCCGAGCTCGTGGCTGAATCATACCCCCATCTCACATCTCTACGCATCCTCGGCCGCATCGGGCAGGCCACATCGGCACACACCGGGTTCTCTGGCTTGACCGAGCTCGAGCGATTGGAGATCAGGGATATGACCGCGGTGAATGTTGTGGGCACCCTCCAACCATCCTTAAAGTCCATCCGGTTCTGGTCCCCGAAGATGGCAACGGAGCTCACTCAGGCGATCATGACGAGGTCGTTACCGAACCTCGAAGAGGTGGTCTACGACTGGTTCGTACCCAAAGCTAGCGTCGCACTCCCCTCCAAGGCAACCAATACACCCTCTCCGACGGATCGGATGCGACAAGCCTTCCGGGATAGTGTGAACGCGTTGAAGCAGGCGTGTCAGATGTACGGGATCAAGTTGACGTTGGTCGAGAGGGTGGATTCAGGAAGATGTGGCGGTTCGCTCCAATCTTGGCCGAAACCTCAGACTTCCCAACCGATCCCAGCGCGTCTCCTCAGCACCATGATCTCCTCACCGCTCTCCCTTCAGCTCGCACCGCACTTCCAACCGCTCGGCGCTGGGTCACCTGGACGGAGCGGTGGCTTGCCTGGATGCTGGAGTCCGATCTGGGAGGATGTGTTTGAAGGGCATGCGAGTTGGGTGTTGGAGGCGGATGCGATGCGCAGGTCGAGGGCGTTGCCTTCTCCAAACCAGAGGATGCAGTTGAAATGAATCTTGAATCTTATTTACATGTCGATACGTTATGCTTTGATCCTAATGTCACGGAAATGTTTTTTTTTTGTAACTCTGAATTCTCACACTCTTGGCTTATCTCGTCGGATCACCCATGACGCGTGCTTTGCTTCCTAGAATGTGTACGCTTCGTGCGGTCATAAGCGGGTTTACGGTGATTTGATGTCAGACTGGGGCGACCACCTTCAGCTGTTCAGGTGGTCGTCCTCCATCGTCAATTTGACGGTGTCCTCAAATTAAGACCGTGGGTTACGTTATAGATGTAAGCATGTATCTGTTACGCCGTTGCTCATGGTCCTTTCTATGTGACATTGCCCCTTATCTCGTCACTGACGCGCCCAATCGCCCCCCCCTCCAGTACGCCCTACGAGAGATCATCGAGATCTACTGAATTTGTTTAAGCGACCCACGAATAGAATGCTGCACTGTAGTGAGTTCACTTGATCGCTTTTTGCATGTGGCTCAGTTAGACTGGATCTAATCTGCCACCAATCGCTCAACCCTCCATCGCTCCCCGCTCATTTTCATGGACGATGTGATTCTTTATCATCCTACCATTTGACACCCCATTCATCGAGGCTTGTTCGGGAGTCATTGATCTTTACCTATCGACCGTATGGTCGTGCGGCACATTTGCAATCCATCGCTTCCACTGGAGGCGACGGATATATTGACCGTTATCACAATGATGTCTGTGCCCATCGGCACGATGAAAGTATTATTCGTCATTGGGGACCAAATTGGCCCAGCCCAATCTCAGGATCGAATCCCATGTGACCCAGTTGTGTGCAGGAGGAAAAAGGAAATCTACGGATTGACTCAGGTGTGCTGAACATGATCTAATGACTAGAAGGTCTTCAAGCTGACTCGGGATCTCAATTCGTCTCGTCGATTCTCTATCCTTAGTTCGTCGTTGCCCATCATCCGCGAATGGGCAATAAATGATCCCTTACCTCGCCGATCTGCACAACCACTGTCTGTAACTGACGAGTTCAAGCCCTCGTCAGACTGTTGTAAAAGCCGCCTCGCTTCGGGCCCCACCAAGCTCAGGGCTCAGTTTTGGAGTGTTTTGTTCCACCTGTACCAGGATGCGAACTGCGAATACTGGAATTGGAGTGGATATTGGATTATCAGCTTAGGCAACACTCCAGGTTCAACTCGATAATTGTTGACGTCCTTGTATATCTGATAAGGCTTTGCACTGTATCAGACTTGCAATTCATGTTCTCAAGAGTCCGCGTAAAATAAGGAGGGCTGCGAAGGAGGGCTGCGAGGTACGGCTTTCACAGGCTCGGCGACCTTGCCATGTTGATCTTCTCATTTGAAGCCGACTAAGTAATGTGTGATCTGAATTGCCAATGGCAAGATATCAGACTCTAATGGCCAGGAGAGGACCAGGAAGTGCTGTTTACCCCATCTCCGCGTAAGACATGCCGCCTGGAATAAACGCACGAGTCAATCGTATTGAGAAACGAAACCAAAAGAAGGTATTAATCAGTTTGAGACCAGTTCAAGTTGACGTACCGTACGAAAGAATACGAAAGAATCCAAAAGCGATATATATGCACTGTTACAAGAGAGGTCGGGATTTTGGAGGCAGAAGCAAAGACTTTCTGAGAGGCGGAAAACGAAATACAACGGATCTTTGACAAGAACAAGGTTACATCAATGTAGGCAGACGGAATCCGAGTAAGCAAGAGCGGCGATATGTATATGAAACGTGTACATCAAAGAACAGAAACATACGAGCCTTCACATGAGAGAGGGAAATTAGAAAAAGGTCATAGCGTTCGCCGATGACTAGAAGAGGTGCTTACGAACTGCCCAAACTGAAAAAGGGTTCCTTCAAGGCTCAGCGGCCTCCCGTAACTCGGTTGAAGGGATGTCGTCGAGCAAGGAAACATAAACGAGCGAGCGATATCATCGTACCCATCTCCTCCAACATTCCTCACGCTTGCTCCAAGTTCGCTTCGTCATACCAATCTTCCTCCGAGCCGTTCTCGCCTAGGCTGGCCAGGCAGCGAGCGAACCCCCTTTCACATGCCCACGTGCCGAAACTCCCGCTGTGCTTCCTCACGTGCGCCCCCAGCTATCTTTGAGTCTCCCATCCATGATACCCGTGTCTACCAAGTACTGCAAGCATTCTGCGGCATTGTGCACGCAGCCGACTCCCTCGAAATCTGAACGCCCCTCCCGTAGAATCGATCTCGCGTCCGCAAACCTTCACCGGGTGTGCTCTCCGTTTCTCGTCCTTCTTAGCTCTGCGTAGAGTCTCGTCCCATGTTCCGATCACAAGGCACACCGGTCCCACAGGCAGACGTAATTTGCCTGCTTTGTTGCCGCACTCCTATCCCGTGGATGAGCACCTGGAGCGTATATTCAGCGAGGACAAGCACGTCCCCTCTCCTCACCATCCTTCCAGAGACATCTGCGATCGGCATAGGCTTCCAAGTCTTCCTAGCTCATCGGCCATCTGTATATCTTCAACATAGTCTACACTCGCCGCTCGTCATTGTACGATCCCCTCTCTTGCTCCGCGCGATGCGATCACCCGCCGAGGTTGTTTGTGTGAAGGACGTCAGGGCTAAGAATATGAAGACCTGAAGCGAATAATAAGCCTTGAGTTGGTGAGATGAAAGAGTAGGGAGGGACAGTGGTTTCAGTTTGCGCTGTACGAGAAACTTTTTGCAAATCACCAAGTCGATGTTTGGTTGGTAAGCGACATAGCCGCCAAGCACCTCAGCAACCAAAACTAATTTCGGCTGTCGGACAGTGACTAATGACATCGGAGTTGTGTGACTCACTTCAAACGGTAGTTATTCACTTGCTAACCATCACCTCACATCCTGTACTCCGAGTGCCGATGTTCATGTAGGAATCTAGTTGCTACGCTGTTTAATTCAAAGTGCTCGATTGAAAGGAAAAAAAGAAAAGAAGAAAAAAGAAGAAAAAAAAAAGAAAAAAAAAAAAAGCGAAATTACGACCCGAAAAGGTCACTCAAGGCCGATACACTTGATTTGTGAGCATCCTTCTCCACGTTCATGTATCTATATTGGACCGCAAAGATTTTCGGCTGCCAACCTGGCGAAGGAGCTTCCTGATCGTACATGATGTAGCCAAGCTTGTCTCCTGTATATTTGAAGAAGACGAGCTAGGAGGGATTCCTCTCAGCCGATGAGCCGGAGACGGAGGCATCGAACACAATATGACACTCACGATCTTGCGTGGTCCCGTCGTCCAGGCAATGACAGACATCGGAGATTCCAACGGGATCCAGCCTTTCGGAATTTGACTCAAATTCGCTAGACTCCTACCTGATTCGTCCCAGTCGTATTTATCCAACGCGGCCAACAAACGCTCATCAGGATCGGCTGCGACCATAGCCTCTGGGCGCTCAGCAACCTCGAGGGTCGACTCCCCATTGAGCTTGTCCTCTTCAAATCGGAGGTAGGTCGTTCCGTTGATGGAGTAGGAGACTGTCCATACGATAGAGTCTGACAGGGGGCACGTGAAGCTAACGGATCATTCAGGTAAAACTTGAGGGATAAAATGTGGGACTGACCGATGCCAACGCGGCACTCTGCGGTGAGCGCGGTGCAGATGCCTTTGAGAGGCACATCGAGGGTTCCTTGGACCCAGTGACCACGCCACTGAAACGCACGAAGATGATTGTCTCGAGAGACATAGGATACGACCAACTTCTCGACCTGCCCATGCAGACCGAACGAATTCGCGGCGGCGATGGGAGCGGTGTCGGAGATACCGATCGGTGGGACGAGCCTCGAGCCCGAATGCCACGCGAGAACGTCGAACTTGGTTTCCGCATCGCATATCTCTTGGATGCATCCCCTCGCGGGTTTGTAGATTCTTATTCCGGCGCGGCCTTGGCTCTTCGAGGAAGACCATGCGGTTGCTGCCAGGTTCCCGGCCTGTAAGAAACAGGAGAGGGCCCCGTTAGCTTGACGGTTTCCGTAGAGCTAGGACCAAAAAGGGCTACTCACAGTGAGTGTGGTAAGATGAGGGATGACATGGACTACCGGTAACGTGGCTGGAGTGGGGAGAGTGGTGGGAACAGGTTTCGTAGGGACCTCTTGGAAGTGACAAAGCATCGCTCGACGAAGTGTCTTCCAATCCTCCTGCACACCTTCCTCCTCCTGATCGCAGAACCATCGAAGCGCGGGACCTTCCAACGACGCAACGACGAGATCGACGCGGAACGCGTCATCATTCGGACACCCTTGTTGAAGAGCCTCGACCTGCACCCTTCGCAAGTAGGTAGTAACATCTTGGTCGCCAGCGCCAGAGAAAACGAGCTGCATTTGGCGGTTAGGGAGGGGGTTTTTTTTGGGGCGGGGGGTGTGGGTGGTAAGATAAGGGTGGTGGAGGTGATAAACTTGGGCTGAGCGGACTGCCACGAGACTTTGACAAGGCGCCGAGATCCAACACGAGGCTACTTGAAGGTAGAAAAAAGAATCGAAGACGTGC
>WSTV01000386.1:5112-15264 GCA_019632285.1 Tulasnella sp. 332 | reverse complement strand
TAATAATTTATGATTGTTATTTCGTTGATGTGGTGATTTACTCACAATGAACGTCTTGTAATGAGTCTCGAGTTGATTGAGACCGCCGTTGGCAGTGTCGTTGGCCATGGCCTGGCTGAGCGACCACTCGTCTTTGACATCGATGCTGCTGTCGTTCATGTACTGCTCGAAGAGTGCAGGAACGATGAAAGGCTCAGGGACAAGCCATCCTCCCAGATTTACACTATGAACGAAAAGGGTAAAAAAGGGGGGGATTGAGACTCAATTCATCCTCAGTCAAGTGAAAAAAAAAACAACAGATTCAGGCTTTTCTCTTGAGACATACCCTTTGACTTTGTCGACGGTCCAATCCCAAGACTGGTTTAACGGCTTGCTCCAAGACTGAGCCTGGGCGTTGTAACTGTAAGGATCGTTGGGATCAGAGACCCAGATGCCGCCAAAGGGATTCATATAGGTGAAGGTGGTGCCATCATCGGTCGTGATCAACGATCCCTGTCCACCCGTGATCGCACCGGTCGGAATGGGAGCGGCACCGCTACTCGTACTGCTTCCACCGCCTCCAGAGCTACTACCACCGCCACCTTTTCCAGCTGTATCCGATGAGGAAGCGGATGAATTATGGGGTTTGATGACCTTGAAGTAGACGGGAACGATGACGGCGATGATGATGATGGCGAGGATCAGAAGACCTGCACCAGCGATCAATATCCATGGTCTTTTCTTCCGCCCATCTTCACGAGCGGCTGGATCTTCATGATCGACGATGGGTGGCGATGCTGCGGCTGTGCGCTCCTCCTTGGCAGCGAGTAGGACAGCGCTCTCTTGAGGACCAACGGGGGTTGGGGGTTCTTGGTAAGGGAGGTTGAGGCCAGGGAGAGGTGTTGAGGAGCCAAATGACTGGCCGGTTGCGTAGGATGAACGGTCGCCTACAGAGTCGCGAAAACCTGCCGGCGGCTGCAATGTGTCAAGCTCATGGGCGCCTTCTGCCTCGTGGTTGGGTGTATCGTCCAGAGCGTCAGAGGGCATTGTCTACTCAAGAAAGGCTGTCGCGGTATGGGTATGCCTTCTTGGTGAGTAACGACGGGGAGGAGGGGGGAGGATGAAAGGGGAGCGGGGTGGGATGGGGGAGGTGGGAGAGGGGGAGACCAAATGGCAGCGGAAGCTCCATTTCGGTTATATACGACGGACCGCGTGATTTCTCGAACCTGGACAGGGCGGAGGAAAACCCAACGTGGCTTGGCAGATGTTTGCTGTGTTTATCTGTATGCATTGGCACGATCGGCCCTTGAGGAAGCTTGCTCGAAACGACAAGAATCTACCGATCGAGGCGCCGAGCGAAGCGTAGCACCGCCTTTGGAAGAAGCGAAAAACGACGTAATCACGAGGGCTGTGTCCGCTTTCTCCCTTGGCGCTCATAAAAAGGACGGACGCTGAGATGAATGTCAAGGAAAGGATCTGTTATGGCAGCCAAGAGTCATGCAGATCAAAAGACTTTGGGAATGAACGGACCCTGAGGTCACCCTGCCAAGCCCGCGTCATTGTTTACCCGGCTTATCTCCGAGCACTGAGGCTGGACGACGCCACCCCTACTCCGAAGGCGCTGGCCCACTAACATGTCCCAGGGTCTTTGCTTAAACACAGCCTTCCCTCGCTACTGGGTATGTGTTAGGCTTCCAAGTCACTCAAGGGCTGACACTCATCCGTTGCTAATATTAGTCAGCGCATCCCAAGGTTCTCAACGCACATCCCAAACTCGGATAAGGTTCACCCTTTCCTCTCATGTCCAGGGCAGTCGACTTGACGCCGTTGGACCTCTTCGTTCGATACTTTGAGCTCAGGGCTTATCAACTGAGCTGGTTTGTTGAAGCCTAATTACATCATGTACCATCCAGAGGCGACTCCTTCAGCCAGAATGTTTTTTACTATCCAGTCGAAAGGATGATGAGCACGGTGGTCATCTATGACTTATAACTTCTTCCCTACACAAAAACGTGTCAACGTCCTGCGACGCCTCGTTGGATGCCCTTTGTCTGAACTTGAATCGGTTTGGTCCCTTGAAAGGCCTCCTTCCTCATTCGACATGGTCACCCTGACCAGATGCGGGAACTATTGGGCTGGCGAGTTATTTTTTTTTGACACCATCCAGTAGTAAAATATGTTGACCAACGCAGGGGGGGGGCGCAAAAGTGGGACGGGGTTCTCGGAGCTACATTCAAGAGAAGAAGAAAAAAGGTGTTTTCCCCTCACCAGTTTCTGTAACACCCACCCACTTTATCTCTCGTCTCTCACCTGCTTTCCCACCTCATTAAAAATTAAATTAAATTAAATTAAATCGGTCCTACACCTACCGCTCGCTTTCAGGAGGCCCTTTTTTAATTATTATTTTTTTTTTTTTAAAAAACCACCTTCACGCTTGAAGAAAAAAATCGTAGCTCACAAACTCAATCTCGGTGAACTTTTGAATCTTGTGGATTCAAGGGAGAGAGAATACAACACTAGACGGAAGTGTTTCGAGCGTTAGATTATATATATATATCGAAGATATACGGATGCTCTAATGAGATGGGAAGATAGTGGAAGCCTTTGCTGACTGAAAGAATCTCTGGCCAAAGGGTGAGCCAAGGACCCGAGTCACCCTCCTCATCCGTGTCTTAGAGCACCTGGAGTATAAATTCGGTCATGACGTCCATCTTCAGGAGGGGGGGCATGGGATTGGGATAGACAGCGAACTGGGCAAATCCGTGTTTATGGGACCCGTGGCGCCCTGTAGTTGGGATATGGGGAGGGGGGGACGGGGGAGAGAGAGAGTTTACGCAGAGCGAGCAAACGATGAAAAGGTATAAAGCACACTTGGAGAAGGTTATTTTTTATTTTTGTTTTTGAAAATGGGATTAACAGTGAGTTTTAGGATCCGGGATCCGAAGTTGGTGAGGCATTACAAGGGGTCTTGGGTAAAAACTCCTCAAGTCATTGGGTGGTGAGTTGGCTGCGGCCCCAACCACCATTTGGTATGTATATCACAACAACAACAACAAGACGAGGTGGAAAGCATATGGAGATTGGGTCAGAACGACCATTCATTCATGGCCGATCCAACTCCGTATTTCTCAACCCGCGAATTGTAGACTTGCCAATCATTCCCCTCACGAAACTGAGACATATTGCATGATGCAGATTTTTTTAAATTTTTTTTGAAGCTCACAAGTACAATACAGAACGGACGCCCCCCCCGCCCCCTTCCTCTTGTTTAAATATACATATATATTTATCTCGTCAAACTGGCCAGCTTGTAAAGAGCCTCTCGATCGCCGCTCTCGTCGACCATGGCTTTGAACATCCCTCCCTTCTTTAAGAGCGCACTGGGACTGTCAAATTCCACCGCGTGCCCGGCATCGAGGACGAGGATCTTGTCTACAGCCATGACAGTCTGCAGTCGGTGTGCCACGATGATCAATGTCATATCGGTGAACTCTGAGGCGATCGCACGCTGGATGGCTGCATCCGTCTTGTAGTCCACAGATGCAGTCGCTTCGTCTAATTTTTATTTTATTTTTGGAGTCCACGAAGGGGGGGGGGGAATGCGAAAAGGTCAAAAAGGTCAATTGGTCTATCCCCGATTTCTCTCGCGTAAAGGGGAAAAAAAAAAATTTGGTTCGCGAACCATACTCACCCAGAATGTAGACCTTGCTCCTCCGGACCATCGCCCGAGCTAGAGCGATGATTTGTCTTTGGCCGACGCTGAAGTTGGCTCCTCCACTGGTCACGTTCGCGTCAAGCCCAATGGTCGAATGTACCCCTCCATCGTCCTGGATACTGAAAAATCCCGCGGAGCGAAGGCAAGAGTTGAGCGTCGCATCGTCATACTCTCCGAATGGATCCAGATTTTGCCGCAACGTCCCACTCATCAGCTCCGGTTGTTGCGGTATGATGGTGATATTGTTACGAAGCGCATCCAGGTTGATCGAATCCGTGTCCACGTCGTCGTAATACATCTTCCCACTCGTTGGGATCAAACGTAGGATGGCCAGGCTGAGAGATGACTTCCCCGCCCCCGTCCTACCCACTACAATTTTTTAAAATTTAAAAAAAAAAAAAAAATTTCAAAAAAAAAACCAATCTAAAATTCAGTATCGAACATTTCTTTTGGAACCCAGATCTAAAATTGTTTTTTTTTTCTCACCGACGCCAACACGTTCCCCGTGCTCGATATTGAAGTTCAAGTTATGAAGAACATCAGGGCCATCATAGGAATACCGCGCCGAGAGACCCTCCACTCGAATCGACCCCGATGACGGCCAATAAGCCGAGGGCTCACCAGAAGGCCTCGATTTTGGTTCTTGATCGATCTCGGTGTATCCCTTGATCCGTTCGATGCTGTTCACTATCGCCATCCAAGTTCGTCAAAAGTTGAGATCTCGGTTTGAGAGGAAAGACGATCCAACCCCACCTTGCACCTCCAGCATGCTCAATAGGCGAATCCACCATAGCAACATCCGCGTAAAGCTTATGGACATGGTCAAGGAAAACCCAGCGGAACTGGGTCCGCGATCTAAGGAATCGGGGATGATCAAATTGAAACCTTCTTGGCTCCTCACGAAACATGGTCCTATAGGGGGACTGACCGCTCCAATAGACTAGGTATGTCGCAAGGCCCGCAGAGAATATACTTCCCAAAGCGTCGATGCGAATGGCTACCCACCTTTTTTTTTTTTTTTTTCAGGATTCAAGAATGAGTCGGAAGTCGCCAAAACAAAAATTAAAAAAATTAAAAAACTAAAAAAAAACCTTGAGTGAAACGCTAACGTACGGACCTGTTTAGAGTGTAAAAAATCATGGCTGGCCGCGTGTAGTGATCCATCCGTTTTCGATTCTCCGCCTTGAACGCCTCCTCTTGCCCAAACGCCCTGATGGTGGTCGCGCCCGCCATGGCGGCGCTAAAGTATGAGAGTATTGGCGATTTCGTGTTGCTCATGACGCGTTTGATAGGTAGCTGAGCAGATAGGTACAGGGATCCGATCATGCCGGAGAGCGTCCCCGCGAGGATACCAGGAATGATGGACACCGGGTTGTAGAAGACTACCGAAGCGAACTTGAGGAACATGGAGATTGTGACATCGGAGACTTGAAACACCATAGATGGCAACAAACCTATCAACAGTAATGGTCATCAGTCGCCACAGCGCAACTAGGAAAACCATACAAATCGCACCGTCTATAGCTTGCATATCCGAAGTGCAGCGAGAAATGACACGACCCATGGGTGTCGAGTCAATCCATCTCAAGGGCGTCCCTAAGATCGTTTGAAGCAGTTTCTGATGCAGGATTCGAGAGCTCCGAATGGTTCCAAATACCTGTAGGACGAAGCTAACGTCCCAGCAAGCCGACAGGAGCACGCCAAGAAGACCGTATCCACATAAGTACCAAACGGCATCGACGTCGGCCGCTGAATGGTCGTCGTACTGAGACGCCCAGTAGCCAAGAAACCAAGCTTGCATGACCCTCGTAATCTCGGCGATGATGATGAAGACGATGAACGGCACCCAGAATGAAACTCCGCCCCAGCTGCCGAGATAGTAAGCGTCTGTTGAACAATTCTAATGAGCTTTCCCGATCGACATTCTTTTGAATACAAGATCAATGCACATGTACTCCACCCCACGTTACCTACCACGACCTCCTCCCCTGTGACAAGCTGACCACGAGAAATTTGCTCTGTAGCTGCGGTCTCTGAGCTTGGATCAAGGACTTCTGGCTCCTTCTTCATTGAGTCCTGGGTTCGATTGATATCAGCTTGTAAGGCCGGGTCCTCACTCAGCGCCTTAGATATGCTGCTTGGCGCTGTAACATGGCCGTTAGAGCCCGCAGCAACAATCATTTCAGCAATCGGATTCGTCATTGCAATGTTATGTGTCTAGGGGAGGCGGGGAATCAGTCTCAACATCAAACTTGTCTGCAATTAGGGCGCTTACAACTAGCAACACGGTGCGGCTGGACATCAAGTCACCACAGAGGCAGTGACTCACCACCCAGCGGGACGTATGAACGTCAAGTGCTGACAGAATGTCGTCCAGCAGGACGATCTTAGCCCGTGAGTAAACTGCGCGTGCCAATGCCACGCGAGCCTACAAGTTTGATTGTTAAGATATTGGCTCCAAATCCCACCTGACCAAGTCCCAACGGTACCTTTTGTCCACCGCTATCGGGGGATTGGAAAGCTTGATTAGCTTCGGTTTATGCTAATCGCTGGACTACTTCAAATACCTTAGCGTCAAGCCCTTCTCTCCGACTTCAGTCGCATCACCCGCGTCGAATAAGGCAAGATCACTTTCCAACGCGCACTGGGATAAGACTAGTTGGAGGCACCAAATTTAGCACCTTGAAAGAGCGCTCTGATGAAGTCACATCACCTTTGCGATATCGGTCTTCATTATAGGGAGACTCAAAGAGAATATTTTCCTGGGCGATTATGAGATCAGCTGGGGCGAGAACCAGAGGACAGCGATGCTTTACCTTTATAGAAGCATTTTGAATCCAAGGCTCCTGTGCGCAAAAGGCGACGCCACCGTCTCTTGGAAGATTAAAGAACGAGGCGACCGTGTCTCTCTTGAAGTGCATCTCCCCTAAAAGGGCCATCAGGAGAGACGTTTTACCTAAACTCTCATATTCCAAAAAGATCAATCGAATGTCAGTATATGCGTCCTCGAGGTATGTCGAATTGAGATTTTACGAACCCGACCCAGTGGGACCGATGATGAGATTGATTTTGCCTCGCTTGAAACATAGTTCTCCCTCGATGACCAATCGAAAGTTTCGTTTCGAGGGCTTGGCATCACCGCTCGGAGTACCTGAGACATCCCGGGTCGTCCATTGGAACGTAGCGTCCCTGAAGCCGGTGATCGTTGGATCCAGTAAAGGTGCCGTCATGTCTACTGCACTGGGCATTTCCGACTCGGCGAATGTATCCAGTAGCTCGGTCTATGCCACATCAGAGCAAGGGATTTGTGAGAGGTTTTCCTCGTAGATCCTGAACGAGAAGCAAAGAGATGAAGCGCATTAACACACCTGTTTCAATACAGCGTCAATACGATCGAGTGAGACTTTTCCCGCCACGACATCTGGGATAGCACGAAATACTACGGAAAGTTTTCGAAAGAGAAAGTAGGTTCAGCACCCTAAACGGAGTTTTACATATAAAAAATTGGATGGATCCGAACCTCGATGGAGCTGATCAGCGATCAAATCGAAGACGGCGATCGAGCTGAATATCCGCGATGCCGTCAGATCTTGCTTCATGGCCAATGTCTTCGAAACAGAGTTGGACCGTTAGCACAGCATTCCTTTCTATGACAGCTACAATCGATTAGAGGCGCACGTATGTTGCAAACGACGTTAGGGTGACAAACTGAGGTAGGAGGAAGCTTGGTTACAAAAATAACAACGGGCGCATCACAAGTCAGCTGTCTTTGTCTCCGCATAAACTTCATACACTACTTACTTCAAGTCATCTATGGCTAGAGCCCATAGTCGCTTCTTTTGCATGAAGTGAAGCTCTTCTTCACGCTTGGCGCCCACCTGCGCTTCGATCTTCTTCTCCCATCCGAACATTTTAATCATGCGGATGACATTCAAGACTGATACGAAAGAGTTGCTTATCGACTGTCGGTGACAATGACGTAAGCTCGGGAAAGACTGGCTCACCTTCTGTGACAATTTGCACGCGCGCATCGGTCTGAGGGGATCATTGCCAGGTCAGAGTAAAGTTTAGGCTAGGACGTTCACCAGACCGAGCTCACCCTTTTCAGCTGCTCAATCTGCCATCCGTGCATGAGAGTCGCCAGCTTCCCTGTTTTGCTGCTGATGAGTATGGAAATGTTTTCGCCACGACGCGCTGTACGAATATATATTCCCCAAACAGAACTCACCGGGTATAGGAAACGTTAAGATCATAGTCAAGACGCCGACAAATGCGCTCCACCCTAAGATGTAGTACAAGGACCACACGGACAGGGTGAACTCGACGGGCGCCCAGACTAGAGGTATCATGAATTCTCGGGCTAGAGAGTTTCCAAGTTTGGAATTTAGAATATTTGGCAACGAACATCAGCATAGGAAATTTCTGATTGAGGGGCCCACCATCTGTCACGTTCTTCAGATCCGTACTGATTAGATTGATCAGCTTCCCAGTCAAGTTCGAGTTGGAGTCTGAGACATTGCCCGCGGTCTGGTTAGCACCGACGAAGGAATGTCAGGCCCGGGGCGATTGGCGAATGAAGTCTCACCAGCATTCCGATCGCGCCCTGTCTGGCTGGAACCATCTCCTCCAGGTAACGCAGCTCCTGCACCTCCCGCTCCTCCTCCAGCACCAGATGCCTCGCCCGTGAAGCGCATCTTCAAGGCCCTTTCAAAGACGAGCTGCGTCAAAATGCATTCATTCCAAACGACCAGTCGACTCAAGGCGATTCCGAAGACCTCCCAGATGATGGAAGATGCGACGGGTCCAATCAACAGCGCCAAAACCCAGACCCAAGGGCGAGCCGTCAGCTTATCTCGGTCCTCCGACTCGAGATAGTTGAGAATGCGGTTGATCGCTACGGGGCTTGCGACTTGAAGGATGGATCTGAAGACGAGCAGTAAGGCAATGAAGCTGAATTGCCATCCTTGTCGTAGTTTGAACAGAACAGATAAGGATAGTGAGCGATTCGGACCTGTTACGCTGGATGGGCTTGTCAAACTCACGATATACCCAAACGAGACCAAAGAATAAATGACGTGGTGGCTTGCCAACCCGTGCGGAAGGATCGATTGATGGAAACGATATCGCGGCCAAGTGGTCTGCGCGATCATAGTCCGCCAGCACGGGCAGCTCGTCGTACGGAAGTGAAGGCGAACGTGAGGCCTTAATCACGACCGGGTCGAGGAAGGAGAAGAGGGTTAGGGAGAGGATGGATGCGGTTTGCTCAGGAGTTGCGGGGGATGGGTTCTAAACCATGACCAGTATTAAAAAAGGTATCAGTTCCTTAACCATCAATTAAACCTAGATCAAGGAGATTGCTCACCAAGGGGTCGATAGGTCGGTGCTCTCGTGGACTGATGAGGGGAATGATGACCCCAGCGATGAAGAGGAGCATCAGACGCGACCAGGCGAACCACCCATCCGCACTATCCATCGGGCTGGCCGTATACGTGCCTAAGGGAACTAGATTTCTGTACGCAGCAACGCTGAAATCGATGAGAAGAAGCAGTGTGAGGTGGTTCGAGGCCATGGATGACACCCTGATTCGTGCGACGGATGCTAAAGACCCTAGGTACAGCTATCGAGAGAGAGAGAATTTTCAGCAAATACCAGTCGCTAAGACCTTCTTCAAGGCTTACGTAGAGCATTAGTTGCGTCGTCCCTCTCGTCATGACCAGCCAGACACCTTTCTCAACTTGCCGAAAATCTAAGGGTGTGAAATATCTGTCCTCCCAAATACAAGCGCTGATTCCCAAGAGCAGGACGCAGATGAAAAGCTTTGCAGAGCGAGGCCATAAGATCTGGTGTTGAACCAGCTCCGAGGTTTTGAGGTCGTCTCTAAGCGGATTTGTAGCTTCTGGTTGCGGGGAGAGGTCCGCCTTGCTCGGGAGAAAACGACGAAGCCACTTTGAGAGTCGGATCTGTGAGACGCAAATGATGGCAACAGATATGAAAGCCGAGGACGGAGGGAGAGCCCATGAATCTAAGTGTATCATGATTTGGCTATCGGGACTAATGTCGAATATTAGCTCGTCACAGCAAGATCCAGCATACAAACGTGGCTCGCCTTGCCAAATGATGAGCAGCAGCTAGATTTTTAAGGAGGGCGCACGCAGAAACAACATAACTACCCGGTATTTTCATAATCACGTACAGTCACACAAGCGGCCGGTCATTGCTAGGTGTCAAGTGCCTCGTTCCTGAATTTCGGGAGTACCCACGACTATCAACCCTGAGTACACGTTCCTTCAAGCCACTGTACCTTGGGGCGGCGCTTTCCAGTGATCATTCTCAGCAGCAGTTCCATGTCCGCGGACCATGACCCACGGCTTATAGTAATAGCACTGTTCAGTTTCAAACCCTGTCCCACTTTCCTCCTTCCTTCAGGGCCGCTTCTTTGAACAGCGGCTCCCAAACCT